>VZSZ01008632.1:10201-31750 GCA_013398815.1 Ibidorhyncha struthersii | reverse complement strand
TCGGGATTGGCCAGCGGTGGCGGGAGCGCCGTGCGCGTCACTGCTGCTCGCCGTGTTCACTGGCCGCGGAGCGGTACTGGGATGCCGGGGCGAGAGGCCGAGGTAGTGACGCGCGGCCCGGCCCGGCCGTTACGGTCCGTTGGGACGTTGGTAACCGACGGGCCCTCCTCGCTCAGTCTGCTGAGAGCCCGGCGGCAGCGCCCGGGTGGGAGGTGGGCGGGGGGGGTGTCTCGTCGTCGCTGCGCCCCTTCATCTCCCCCATCGTGTCCTACGGCCGCCCGGCTCTTGTGAGGCGGCCCCCGGGGGAAGCCTGAGGGACGGGCGGGAGGCGCGGGCCCTGCCCCGTAAGGCGGCAGCAAACTGCGGGGCCGCCCCGCCGGCGGATCCCGGGAGGTGGGGGGCGGCCGCTGCCCCGCCCGTGCAGGGCGGCCGGGGGGTGGTTAACGGGTTTCCAGAGGGGTCTGAAAGTCGGCGGTGGGAGGCAGCCATGTGCAGCTCACCGCGAAAGACCCGTTAGCGGCTTTCGAGCGTGGCCCTCCAAAAACCGCCGTGCTGCAAGAGTCTTGTCTGACGTGATTCTGCTCCAAGGCGGGTAGAAACTCGTTCTTCGTGAAGAAAACGCCATTGTGTGTTTTAATTAAAAACAATGTCCACCGTGCTGTGTGGTTTTTGCCTCCTGCCGTATCACCTGAGAAGTGCTGAGAGTTGGCAGCTGGTGTGGATAGGAAAACCAGACCTTAGCTGAGCAGGCCGTGCTGTGCTTTGGGTGCATTTTAGTCAGGTTTGGGTGGTGGGCAGTTTTAAGGGCGAGCTCAGCTAGTGCCCGTGGCAGTGGGGGACCTTGGTGTGCAATGGGGAGGAAGGGTTGGAGGTGCTGCCAGTGAGGTGCCAAGCAGATGTGGATGGGATTGGGGCTAGGGCACAGGTGGTTGGTGGGAAGGGGGCACCCATTTCCTTTAACATGGCAAACGGTTACCAAATGGCTGTCAACACACTTGTCGATCAGAAAACTCTTTCCAACCACTGAATTGCAAGGAGATTCTGGAACAATCTCCCAGGAAAGGCAGAGGAACCAGAAACCACAAATAAAGCTTGATCAGGCTCTGAGAAGGTCTGAAAAAGTTTCCTGTGACTTGAGCAGCAGTCCTTAGCTAGTCTTCCTTTCCTATGACAAGCGACATATCAGCTGCTATCTTTCTTCTTGTGCCATTCTTAATTAAATAGCAATTTGAAGTGCTCTTCTTCCTCTTCCAGATGCATCCAGTCCTAAAAGCCTTCGTGTGTGGCTCCATCAGTGGGACTTGCTCCACACTCCTCTTCCAACCCCTTGACCTGCTGAAAACCCGCCTGCAAACTCTGCAGCCTGCTGTGAATGGGTGAGAGAGTGGAGATGTGGAGGCATGGTGGGTGTGAGGGTGTTCCACCATAGGCTTCTGCCTGATTTTCTGGCTGGCGCTTGGAGTTCAGGGTTGTAATTCAGATACTGAGAGTCTTTCTAAAATAGGAGGTATGTTTCTGTAGCATGCAGCAGGATTGATGTTTTGCTGCAGAAGAGAGAAAATAGCTGCTCTTGTGAACACTGCTTTAATAACGTGTATCCAGAGCATTTGTCTGTATGCATCTGAGAGACTGGCGTTTGCTGGAGTGACCACCATGCAGTTTCACAGGGTGTCCTCTGCCTGAAAAATCATGTGTGATTGCCACATAACCTGTCTATGTGTGAGTTGCTCCCATTTGCTTGGTGTAGTCAACTGTGACTGCTTCTGCTGCTGCTAACAAAGGGAGTGAGAAAACTAAATGAGAGAGGCCTCTAACGTGTTTTACAAGTGGTGGGAAAGCACAAGGTGACAGAGAAGCCCTGGAATGAGTGACCGAGGAAAGCAGGCTGAGTCTAGAAGGAGCACCTCCAAGGTGCTGGGGTAATGCACAGAGATACGAGTGGAAGGGGGTGGCTACAGAGTACATCTGCCAGAGAGCATAAGCAGGTCATCTCTGCAGTTCCTGTCTTGTCTTCCTTTCAGGTCCAGTCGTGCTGGGATGGTAACACTGCTCTTTAGGGTTGTTCGTACTGAGAGTCTTCTGGGGCTCTGGAAAGGTGTCTCTCCAGTAAGTGGCCGTTTTAACCCTGACTTCTAAAAATAAACACATGAATAAATCTACCATTTATTAGGAACTATGGACTGGATTTAAATAGCCGGCTCTTGTACAATTATGAATGAAACCATGTGATTTAAATGGTTAAATCCTATTTAAAGGAGTTAATGTTGTGAATTTCACTGATTAGGTCATAGCGGTTACTGTGGATTTGCAGTCCTGGGCAGCTGAACACTTGAATACCATTGCAAATGTGGGGTGGCAACTACACCAACCTCATTTTGTTTTGGAATATCTTGTTCTTAGAAAACTGTAGTTGAGGAATGCATTAAATCCTGGCATCATTTGAATCAATTGGCTCTCAATGCTACAAATGATTTTTACCTTGTTTTCTTTCCTCAGCATATTAGCTGAGGAAAAAATCACTAAAGTGATTTTTTTGTTTTGGTTCAAAGCTTCCTGTCCAGTTTAACAGTCTCTGAAATGTTCTGTAGTACATTTTGTCTTATGTGTGCTTTTTCTTTCTTCATCTGCTTCTGCTTCTTCTGAAGTCCTTTGCAAGATGTATTCCTGGGGTTGGGATTTACTTCAGCACTTTGTACATGATGAAGCAAAAATTTCTAGTGGACCGTTCACCCACAGCCCTGGAGTCTGTCTTTCTGGGTGCTACCGCACGTGCAGTATCTGGGATTTGCATGTTGCCAGTGACTGTAGTGAAGACTCGGTATGAGGTGAGTTGGACTTTCTAATTAGTTCCTTGTTAATGATGTCGCACCCCTTCCTCATGGTGAAAAAGAAGTTCTTCCATCTGGAGGAGGTTGCTGCCACTTGAATGCAGCCAAGGATGTAGTCATGATTTCATCCTCGTTCACACATTGTGCAGGAAAAGCCATGCGCTAATTTTAAAGCAAGAAGTGTAAGATGAAACAGAATTCACCCTAAGATTTTTAAGTTTCAGTTGTACACAATGTGTAATTTAGTGTCTTACTTACCTTACCTTCTTGAAGGATTGTTTTAAAGGCCAAAGTAGGTGGAACCCAGTTTTTGCGTTGGGCTGTCTTCTGTGCTGCCGTCTCAGGCATCACATGGAGCGCATACTAAAACTTGTGTGTAGGGCTCCTTGGCCCGTGCCTGGCACATGAATGACAGATTGTTGTCTACCCTTGCAGAGTGGAAGATTTGGCTATGGGAGTGTATATGGAGCTCTGAAGAATATCTATCAGACGGAAGGGGCTCGTGGCATGTTCAGCGGGCTCACTGCAACGCTGCTGCGGGATGCACCCTTCTCTGGGATCTACCTGATGTTCTACACACAGACCAAAAACTTGACACCTCAGGGTAAGGCTGAACATTGGAGGCTGCAATGGGAGATATTTTTTTTCCTGCATCTTGCCCTGCAGTTCACTGCCTGCATGGTCTGCTTATTGCCCTCTACCTCAAGTAGTTAAATTAGTCTCTTTAGGTGGTACTTTCGCATTTTCCTGTGAAGAACTGTAGATCTATAGCTCAGGTCAGTGTAGAAATGGAAACTGGCCCTAAATTGATTGATTGTCTTTATGAAGACTGATGCATAAGGTGGGTTAGTGAGCAGTTGAAAGAGAGGGTACGTTCAGCATCATCAGACACTGTTTTTTCGCTAACCTGGGATTTCTCTGGTGTTAGAACTGGCTGGGGCAACACTTGCACAATCTTTCCTTCTCTGGTCTCTGTCAAATTCAGTACCCCAACCAGTGGGCCTTTTTAATAGTGCTAACTTCTGACTTTTAGCCATGTTTCCCCTTGAAGGTTTCTCTACCCTGCATGAATTTTAACTGCTCTTAGGCCCCGATGTTGATTTAATCATTCAGTAGCTTTTCACTTTGTCAAGCAGCGCAAGTATTCCTGGCCTGTTTTGGGTCTGAGTGCATTCCCTTTACTCTCTTGCAGACCAGCTGGATCCAGTGCTCCTGCCCTTGCTGAATTTTGGCTGTGGGATCTTTGCGGGAATCTTGGCCTCACTGGCAACACAGCCTGCTGATGTCATCAAAACACACATGCAGCTGTCCCCGCAAAAGTACCGCAGGACAAGCCAGGCCATTGCCTTCATCTACAAGGTGAGGTGAATCCCTTCTAATGTGCGCAATCACAGCCTCACTTCTGATCTCCTCACTTGAAGCACAGCTATGATAAGAAAGTTGTCTTTTAAAGGAGGTAAACAAACACGACTGCTTGATGTGCTCTTGCAGTCAGGCTAATCAGCATAAGCATTTTCAGAAGCTGAGGTGGGTCTTGCTGTGGGAGACTGAGGCTGAATCTCTTGTCACTGGTTTATGTGTGGACTTATTCAATAATAACTGGAAAGTACTCTGGTTGGTGGTCCAAAAGCAGTCGAGGCTTAAGTCCGTTCATTGCTTTTCCTTGTAAGTAGAGAGGCTATTGTCACTACTCAGATGTGTAGAAACACATGTTCCTATTGAATGGATTGCAAGGCAGTGAACTTGCTCCATGGTTATTCTCACCATTCCTCAGTCCTCTATCTGTTTTCACAAAATTACAGATGGTGGGGAATTGGAGAGCAAGCTCAGAGTACTGGAGCACAAAGGTGGGCGTATACCAGCAAGTGTCTCTCCACACAGACCTGCTTCGTGTTTCGGGCTGGTGAATGATTTCACTTCAGTTCTGTCTGTTACATATTGATTCTTATGCTGGCGGTGATGGAAAGTGCTTAGCTTATTTCATCTTAACTTCATTTCAACTTAGTTTAGTATGTAGGCTTGGAGGAGCTGTACTTAGAGCTGCTGCTGTCTGTTTATCAGTGTAGGCACGCCTGTGATTACTACACTGGGGCAAAGGGTTTCTTTAGTATGTAGCATGAAACGCTGGTTTCAGATATAAGCCAGCTACAAAAGTGCCCTTTGGACACTTAAAGAGAAATAAATGCCCAGATCTGTATCCCAGGAATGGGATGGAGATGTCCTCAAAGCCCGCCTTTCTCTTCCTGCCCTCAGAAAAGCAGATCTTGGCAGGTTTGCTTTGTTTCCATATTGAACTCTATTCCTAAACAGGAATCTGTTTATTTGTGGATGATTTTTGTGTGCATGGTACATTTTTCTCATATCAGAATGGTTTTTTACTTCAATACTTACAAATCTCAATTTTAACAGAGCAGCTAAGTGACTTTTGTAAATATGGAGCTCTAAACCAAGGACAAGTCATTTTCCTGAAGTGTCTTGAAACCATTACACCCTCACCTTCTCTTTCTTGGGTTTGAGTGTGGCTTTCCCCATCCTGACATTCCCTTCGCCACTCACTGCCTGTCTTGCTTTCTTGGGTAGCCCTGCAATTGCACAGTGCTATACAGGTTCTTCCTAAAGATCAAATGCTATGTAAGCCTGGGTCTTCCAGAAACTGATCTGGGTCTGAGCTGAAATATATCCTTTGCTGTTCCATGTAATAAATGACGAGAAATTAAAACACTAGGGGCAGACTATGATGGATTGCTTTTTGTTTATCTCCTTTTGCAGGACTTTGGGTTGGTCGGCTTTTTCCGAGGTGGTGTGCCCCGTGCCCTCAGACGGACTCTGATGGCAGCAATGGCATGGACGGTGTATGAACAGATGATGGAAAAAATGGGCTTAAAATCTTGACTGACTTGCACAAGAAATTACCAGCTTCACTCCTTCTCCCGCTTGCTGTGACCAACTGGCACTAGGAAGTTCCCAGTTCCACAGGGGAATAAGGCTTGCTCAGCTAGGAGGAAGAAAGGCCTTCTGAGACAGGGGATTAGGCCTTTTGGCAAGTAGAGGGAAGATGAATCTGATCTTTGCGTCATTCGATCAATGCATTCCAGAAGGACTGCACTTGCAGACTGCCACGGGAAATGGCAAGGTTTCCACAACCTGGTAACTGCTGAGAGAAAAGGCCTTTTTAAAATAGCTCTGTGCTTACCACCTTTATGCAATGAGATATTGCTCAGCAAAAGCGTTTGAGGAGAAAACAGTGATTGCAGAACCTGCCAGCCTGTTCTTTGCTGATCTGGCCAGCAAGGCCACAAATGACCCACTGACTCATGTACATCCTCCTTGCACATATGCTTTGTTCTCACAGGGAAACGTTGCAAACCGTGGTGGGAGACTGGATGTGTCTCTTAACGCGTATATCGCAGGATTGGGTGGAAGAGAGATGAAGTGCGGGAGGAAAGCAGGGTCTCTGTCATCACTTTTGAACTGTGCATGATAGCAGAGAAGGTAACTGGAACCTCCTTGCTGTGTCATGTGTTATTATGTAATTGAGCATCTTAACACTCTTGAAATGTGCTTCAAACACAGCAGTGTTTGCACAGGAATTAAGAAGCATAAGGCACCTTAGAGTTGATTGCTACCAAAGTTCTACTTGTTCTCTGGAAAAGATTTTTCCTGCTGGTATGACTATGTCAGGAACACTCAATATTTTTTTTCCAGTTGTACTAGAAATTTATTTGCTTCCTGTTATTCATTTGTCAATCCTGGATGAACACCCTCAGTGCAAGCTGGTCCTTAGATGTAGCTTTTAGGGTCATAGCTCATAATGCATAAATGTATAATGGAAGCAAATATAGATACTGATACTTCAGATTTCCCTTAAAAGCTGCTGCTGATTGCACGTGCAGTGTCTTTGGGTTTGCTCTTTTCTGTAAGCTTTCACCAAAGTTTGAGGCCTATGAGTGTTTGGTAGGGGACTTCAGTTCTCTTTGGGCTCCACACACACCCGTCACAATTTCCCAGCTGATGATTATATCTTAGCAGGTAGTCCTTATTTCAGTATTCCTCAGTTTAGGCTTAGAGATACACATTTTCCTTCCACCGTGCCTTCTTCCTCATTCCTACTTTGTTACAAAGACCTCATAGTGTGTGCCGTCCAAACCTGGGTACAGCCTGCTCCCCTCTTCACTTGTGCCTCTGTGCTGGCTGGCTGGGTTGGGACTCTTGCAGCGCCACTGGTGTTGCTGCAAAGCTGGGCATAGAAGTATGCATCTTCTTCTGTAGTGTGC
This sequence comes from Ibidorhyncha struthersii, assembly GCA_013398815.1. Taxonomy (NCBI): domain Eukaryota; kingdom Metazoa; phylum Chordata; class Aves; order Charadriiformes; family Charadriidae; genus Ibidorhyncha; species Ibidorhyncha struthersii. The sequence continues at coordinate 24,648 of VZSZ01008632.1, read as the reverse complement.
CTTGCAGAAAACATAGCTTTGGGTTTTATTTTCTTGAATATCTAGGGATATTACAGTTCACTTTAGAAACAGAGCAGATGTCTCTAAATATGAAGACGTGACACTGTAGCTATACGAAAAAACAGTACTACCTATTTGTTGTCTGTAAAATTTAAGAGTGTAATTTGCACAATCACTGCCTGCCCTGGAAACCTCCTGAGCACAAGAGTAGAGGGCACATAGGTTGTAAAACATGTTCTTTACCAGATTCCACGTCTAAGAAGGTTTGATGAGTGACGTGAAAGTTAAGTCTGAGTAAAGTGTAAGGGGACAGGCTGGAGGCTTGGAAGGTGCTGCCCGTTTTTAGCCTCAGCTCATCTGTGAAGGGAGATTGGTGCTACACAGTGCAGGAGTCTCCAAGAATGGTGGTGGAGGGTCCCATGTGCACATATCTATGTGTTAATAATAGAGCACTGCATCAAATCATTCCATATTGTGACTGACAAGCTGTCGGATTCCCTCTGCTACTTCTTGCTGTCAGGCATGTGGGAACATCATTTGCAAAATCCTGAATATGAAGAACTGTTCCTTTTTTTTGCTGTCCCTCCTACCCTTAGTGACCTTAACTCGTGAGGATGCGTGAAACAGTGCACGTGCAGCTGTTTGTTATCTGGAGCACTACTGGCACAGAGAGCTGGAGAACCAAGTCTAGGATTGCTGACTGGATGGAGTAAGGTGGCAATTACATGAGTTACCTTATGTCTTTTACTTCCCTATGCATGGGGATCAAACCAACTTACTATACTGGAAGCCTGAATTTATTTGGGACTTTCTTAATCTGATGTGTGAATTGAATCTGTTGCTTTTCCTGGGCTGTGGCAGTCAAGGGCTGTGTATGGTGTTGCCTGCAAGGTGCTCCTTGAATATTTTGGTTCCTGATTTAGCAATGGCAAAGCAGTGTGCAACTTGTGCAGACAGAAATTTAGGCTCTTAAAAATGAGGCAAGCGAGCAAAGAATGCCAGGTGATAAATCTTAAGTAATGTCCTCATCTGAAACCTGAAATGCAGGAATGCTTCAGTGGCTTTTATGCCCTATATTCCTGCCTGGTCAAGTAACAAAGAACGAACTAGAGAATTTATTGCAGTGTTGACAGTGTTTTAAAGTCTACCAATTTTTTTTTTTTTCCTTAAATCTGGATTCATGCCTAAAGCAGTGTTAGCTTTTCCTTTGGGAAAGTTTTCCATTCCCCTTTCTTTGTGGAGAATGAGGGGGCTCTTTGTTGTTGCAGTAGAGTGAGAAAGTGTGTGCTTTCTAAACTGCACTGTGTTTCATCAACCCTTGGTGCTGCAAATCCAGAAACTTCTCTACATGTGAGCTAGGGAGAGCGAGTTTTGCCGTGCAAGTTTGTTGTTTGTTTTTCTTTATTATTTCTTTTGTCAGGTCTCTCATTCATGGGGGAAGGGAAAGCCTGAAGTTCTATTTCAGAATGAAAGCTGTATCACATAGGCAGGCACAGCACTGTTTCTCCACTCTGATCCTTACTATCCTTCACCCTTTTCCCCTCTTCAAAAACATTCTGTTTCTGAAGTGGTTTATTGAAGTTACTTCTTGATAGCTATAGCAGGTCAAGAAAAACTACTGTGTGTACTTGAAATTTAGATATATTGCCCTTGAGGTTGTATGCTTCTAATTAACAACAAATGTACACTGTACAACCAAAATGCAAAGTAAATCAAAAGATCCAGGTGCTTAATCACCTACCTGCATCATGCCAGCAAGTCAACACTATAACAATCCTGTTAGATAATAATTTACACAGCCAACTTAGCTGGGATTCCAGAGAAGGTGGTGTGATTCCTCCTGTATATGGCAGGATGGCAGTCAGATCCCTTTCGGAATGACCCCCAATGCTGGCAGTACGCTATTAGTGAATGTGCATTGGCTGTGCAGCTGCGGCGTAAGAACACAACTGGTTAACATGCTGAGGCAGTCAGCATTTAAGTGGAGTGTAAGGACACAAGAGAAATTGTCTGATTATTTATGTTTTACAAACTTCACATTTCCTTTCTTCCTGTGCTGATGGTTTTGGTTTTTGGTTTGTTTTTGTGTTTGGTTTTTTCCTTGCACTGTTTAAACAGAACTGGAGCTCTGGAACATTGCATAGGTTTGAGTATTGTGAGTGTTTATATGTCTATATAAAATATTTATGTGAGAAGATGTATTACATGTTTCTATTAAAAACTGGTTGCCAAAATGAACTATGTTCACTCTTCAGTGTTTCTTAAAATAAAACAAATCCCAAACCAATCAAACCCACAAGGGATGGGATGGAATAGAAGCTTAAGAAAGCAAAAGAAGTTTCCCAATAAACAGGACTATTGCATGAGTTTGGAGCCCAGACATGGCAATGCATATTCTCGTTCTATGGGGTATGATATACACAGGCTGTGCAGTACAACCTAAATCAGCTTTACTTAAATGGAAAAACCACAGCAATGGGGAGTCTTGATGTTTGCCTAGATGATGCATTTTTATATGGAGTAATTTTCATGAAGAATTATCTGTGTGTAACAGACTTGTCAGACAGTCCTGGTGTGCAGTTTTGTGCCAGCTGGACACGAACTGTTTGTGGTGGTATCTGATATCAAATTAGGCTGTTGATAGTGCCTGCTCTTAAACGCAGGGCTCCTCAGAGCTCTCCTGCTGCCTTGGAGAACCACCTCCGGTGTAAAGGGTGTTTCTGCTTATGCTGCTGACAGCTGCCCCAGCTGTGAGAAGAGATAGCAGACAGGCTCCCTAACCCTCTTGGGTGGTAGAGGGTGAGGAAAGATAGAAAAGGAACAGTTTAAAGGCACTGTCCTTGTAATACAACATTGAACTACAGATCTCTCTTTCCCAGGCAAAAGCTGTTCTTGCTTTTTTATTTTTAATATATTTTGTGCCATGCATCATCACTTGCACCAGTACTGAGCACAAAATATTCCTCATCTCACACACCCACATATATACATGTGTACTGTTGCAAAACCAATGTGGAGCTTTTCTAGCATTGCTGCTGGTTTCAAAGTATTGAGGTGATTTGCCACATTGTGCTGTTTCTTAATTTCCAATTTTATCACTATAAAATGCTTTGGGAGATTTTATCATAATGCATTAAGGAGTTTTAGTAAAAATGACAAAAAAAACCCAGAGGTTAAAATGAGATCCACAACTTTTATGGCCGGTAATAGGCAATTCTAGCTTTGTAGAACTAGAAATAAGAAGGGAATAGATTTCCTGAAGTGTGTTTCCCCAACAACGTGAAAGAAGGAATGACAAACGTTTGAAACACAAGCCAAGATGGTATTTAGAAAGAAGCACGGTATTGTGCAGTTTCACTGGAGGGAGGTCAATCTGAATGGGTTCCTCTGTCTTCTGGAGGGTCCAGCTCCAGGGTTTCCACACCATGTCTCAGATGACAGCCACTGGCACTTTTGGTGGGATAGATATTGCCTGAACATCTTTTGTCCGGAGCCCCTTCCCAAGATGCACCATTCGATCCGTTCATCACAGGACCCCTTTTGGCAGCAGAGAAGACCTCCACCGCAGCCCAGTGGCTCGCTCCCACTGCTGAGGCAACCTGTTACAGCCCCCTACTCCAGTTGGGGGGTAATAGACTAAATGCGAGGAGAAAGCTACCAGTGAACGCTTTATGCTAAAATTGTTATTTGGCATTTCCACATGTATCAATAACTATATGGCTTAATTGCATGTGTGTCAGGTCCACAGATTTGGTGAATGCTTTTGTATCTGCCTTTCACACAGAGTTGTTTTCCGCCCACAGGTTTCATACTTGGTGTGATTTTTTTCACCGCCTTTCTTTCTTTTTTAAATTAAAGCATCAGAAATTTCCACATTCCCTCCAGGACTGCAGATGACCCTCTGCCAAATGCAGCTTTTCTCTTGTGACACGTGTGATCTGAAAACATCAGCGCCCAAGTGCTGACCCTTGCCCGCTCCGTCGCGGAGCTGCCCAAGGCTTTGCGAGCAGCTCTCTGGTGAGGCAGAAAGAGGTTTTGTTATGCTCCAGGCTGTGCACCAGGGACCCTGCTGACACACGGGGACTGGCAGGAGCCAAGGTCCTAACCGCGAGCCGCCAGAGCTCAGTGGGAGTGTTCAGTGGAAGCTCTGCTGCTCTGGTGGGTCAGGCGTTGGCACATACAGTATGAACCCGCTTATGCTTCTCTGGGACTGGGTAGAGGAATCAAGTCTCAAGCAAAACAATTCCCTCACAATTGAATAAGGTGAGTAAAATCCAGCCAGATAAATCTTGGTAATAATTGGGGCCTTTTGGTGGTGCGCAGCCACACACACTGAAGAATCATGTCAATAAAATCAGGCATGCCCATCAGGTAAAGATGGGCAGAAGTGCCAGATTTGCATACGGATGTAGCCACCGAATGCCTTGCTTTTGTTTTCTAGGACCCGAGCCTGGCTGAGATGGCTCCTGTGAGCACAGTCCAGCCCGCGGAGCAGGCATGCTACAGAAGCCATGCCCAGGTATGCTGTCCCAGCTGTGTGTGGGAAGGGACGGGGCAAGCTCCATCCCACCCCCTTCTCCACGCCATCCCAAACCTCCTGGCACACCAAACCAGAGAAGCTCAAAGAGGAACAGCCCCGGCTATGGCCTTGTCCACCTGTGTTACTTAGTAATTGCACCCACCGTGTGTGCTGTTCCCCACAACCATAGGGTAGCCTGTGACAAGATGGCAGGTTGCATCGCTCCAGGGGCTCTTCCAAGCATTTTGCCGATTGCTGTCAGTGACTGACAATAGTTTGTACAACAGAAGCAGGAAACTTCTCTATCCTTCACGTTCCAGCTCATCACATTTCGTATCAGCTTTCTGTATCTTTGTCATCAGATATGGTGCCTAAGCTCTAAGAAGTTTCTCTCAGTTAAGGAATATTTTGAAGCTAACTCAACTTTTAAAAAATGATGCCATGCTCTTCATATAATTATGTAATCAAGTTCAGTGTGAATAGTGACAGGAGACACATGGTCTAAAATACACAATAAGACAGATACAATTCTACCTAAGGGACATGTTCATTAGTGACAGAGAATTATTTTAAAGTGTCTCAGCACACGGTTAAAAAAAATCAAACAGACTTTCAGGTCGCTTAAGAAAATAATCAGGAAAGCTTTACTGCCAAGCTTTAGCAAGACTCTTCCGAGCCCTCTCATGGGCTGTGCAGCTCATGGTCTACCAGAAAGGGCCCAAACTGTAACAACAAGAAATAAGTTAGGTATTAGGGATTCCAGAGGAATCCGAAATGTTTACCGGTGGCACTCCGTTGATAACATCCTGTTTACTGCAATATTCGTTACTGAACTTCCAATCGTCATGTTCAAATACACTTTTAACACAGTGGGGTTTGGATTGTGCAGAAGAGCTCTCCAGACGAAAGCCGCTGCACACACCACGCTAACGCCACCACCTCCCCTCTTCCCCCCCCAGGCTGATACTCACATCGGGCCCCTCTTAGGAGGCACATGTTGTACACAGCCCCAACGGGGCCGCTCCCACCGTCCACATCGCACTCACCAAAGCGCAACAAAAGTCTGTAATCCCGTCAGGTAGCCGTGTACTCGTCCATGGTCTTGCTGAGAACCTCATCTATTCGGCGAGTTTCGTTTTATCTACCTTTGTCACCACCACGTGGCAAATGTGAGAATTGTTCTCTTAAAGAATATGCTACAACTGGTCTGGTAATCTCGCTAATTAAGATCATCTAACAAGCATACAGAAAAGAAGAACAGTGTGAGAGCCAGTTCCTGACTTGCAGGTTGAAGTTTTGTGGGAATGATGGAAAGCGGCTGACAGTAAATGCACAAACTGCTGCTCACCAGAACAGACCAAGGGCTCATTTTGCAGGAAGAAAAGAGCACAGGTGAGGTGATGCTGGAATCTGCTACTCAAATAATCTCCTTGTCAAGGTTTAACCCCAGATGGCAACTGAGGACCACACAGCCACTCACCCACTCCCCCCTGGTGGGATGCAGGAGAGAATCAGAAGGGTAAAAGTGAGAAAGCTCATGGGTTGAGATAAAGACAGTTTGATAGGTAAAGCAGAAACTGAGCACACAAATAAAGCAACATAAAGAGTTCGTTCACCACTAACCACCAGCAGGCAGGTGTTCAGCCATCCACAGGAAAGCAGAGCTCCATCACGCGTAATGGTTTCTTGGGTAGACAAACGTCATCACTCCAAACATCCCCCCCTTCCTTCTTCTTCCCCCAGATTTATATGCTGACCATGACGCCATATGGTATGAAATATCCCTTCGGTCGCTTGGGGTCAGCTCTCCCGGTTGTGTCCCCTCCCAGCTTCCTGTGCACCCCCAGCCTACTCACTGGTGGGGTGAGGAGCAGAAAAGGCCTTGACTCTGTGCAAGCGCTGCTCAGCAACAACGAAAACATCCCTGTGCTATCAACACTGTTTCCAGCACAAATCCAAAACACAGCCCCATACTACCTACTACGAAGAAAATTAACTCTTCCTCAGCCAAACCCAGCACAGCTCCTCCAGAGCAACTCAGTGCGCGGTCATCGTGAAGGGGCCATCAGGAGGCTCCATGCCCAGCCGTGCTGCCGTAGTTATTATTAGGTTAAAATAGATGAGGGAAAATGAAAGCAGCGCTGTTGTTAGAAAGACGTGAACACAAATTAGGACTTGCAGAAGGCACTGGCAGTAGTGCCCGCACCGCTGTTAGGGTTTGAGAAACCCATAACGATTTGTTGTTGTTTAGACAATCATTCTCTCACCTGATGACCCCTTCCCAGGTGGGAAGGGGAATTGGGGGAAAAATAAGGAAAGCCAGGGATCGAAACACAAACAAATTTAATAGAATAATATTAGATAATTAACATTAATAGCACTAAAGAGCCAACATTGATCCCGATACCAATACAGAATATGCAAACTATACTCAGCCAATTCTATCAGCGGGAAGCTGTGCACTCCCAGCAGGAGACAGTAAATGTTGAACACTATGAGCACTACGGCTTCGGGAGGAAGGGAAGGACTCAGGGCTCTGACACTGGAGCAAGAAGTTCTCAGGATGGCAGCCATCAAGGGAGAGAGAGAACTTTGCTGCAAACTTTCTAATTTATATTGAATGTGATGCTCATGGTATGAAATAATCCTGTTGGCCAGCTTGGGTCAAGTGCTCAGGTCTCGCTCCTCCTCACCCCTGCACCCGGCAAGCTCGAAAACGCTGAGACCTTGAAACCCGCACACCAGAGCTGGCTAGAAAGTAAATATTTTCACAAATTCAGACACTACTCTCTTCTAAAAGTGCAGTCTTCCCAAGTATTAGAAGATAAATTAGTCCTGTGTTGCTCAAACCAGGACAACCGCCTAGAAATTTATCCAGATCCAGATGACAGCGAGCACCACAGGGTAAATATCACTACTTTTCTTTTTCCTAAGAACCTCCGGGTCCCAGGCCTGCGTCCGCTCCCTGAACCTGACAGAGAGGAGGAGAAAGAGCACGTGAAGCCTGATCACTTTCTACTGCTTCTTAAAAGCAAACAGACAAAAAAAACAAACCAATCTTACCCGATCCCAGATGACACAAAAGTTAAAACTCTTCAGACATTGCACATGCTGAAGTTTTTTTTATTAGAAAAAATGCAGTTATTTCAGCTCCCAGTTAAGGTTTTAATTGTCTATGCGAAGAGCTGACAGAGACAGTTGTGTGCCCAGAGCTTATCCGGATGCCCTTCTGGCTAGTAAGCAAAATTTTAATTGGGTTGAGGCTCATATACAGTTGCGTGTGAAAGATGAAGTATTGATCCTTGGATTTCCAGATGCGGTCTGATGTCCTGACACTGTTGGTGTGCTATAGGTGTAGATCATATACTTATGTTTATACAGTTGTCTTACAGCTTTTTTTTTATATATATACGTTGGACTCTCCTCCTGCCTTTGGCCCTCAGGCAAAGCGTGCAAATGCCTCTCTAGGGCTGCGCTCTGCCCGACGTTACTCCAGGCACGGGTCTGGCGGACTCGGCAGTGTTAGGTTTACGTTGGAATCGCCGACCTTAAAGGTCTTTTCCAATCTAAATGACGATTCTGTGATTCCAATTCTCGCGCTGACACCGGCGCCGCGGGGCGGAGTGTTGGCGCGCTCCGGGCAGGCCCCGCCCCCCGGCCGCGAAGCACCGCCCACTTAGCGAGGGGCGGAGCCCCGCCCTCCCCGCCGCTCCCCATTGGCCGGGGAGTCTATATATAGACGTCACGGCGGAGCGCCTTTCCTTTCCGTTCCGCGCCCGCCCAGGCCTCTACACGGCGTTGTCAGCGTGAGTCCGGGCCGGGGCTCGGGGGCGGCGGTGCCTGCGCCCCGCGGCGCTGGCGACGGGCGTCTGCGCGCTCCTCCGCCGTGCCGGAGGTCCGGAGCCGGCAAAGCGGCGGGGAAGGCCAAGGCCTGCCGGGTGGTGGTGGTGGTGGTGGTGGCCGGGAGGGGGAAGAGGAAGAGGCGGCCGGCGCGGCCAAGATGGCGGCTGGGGCTCCTGGCGGGCGCGTTGGCCCGGGCCCTCGCGTGGCGGAGGGAGGTGGGAGTCCCCGCCTGGCTGAGCCGGCTGCTTGTGCCCGCAGGTTCCCTGTCGTCGCTTCCAAAGGGAAACCCCACAATGTCCGGAGGTCTGGATGTCCTGCAGATGAAGGAGGAGGATGTCCTCAAATTCCTCGCTGCCGGGACCCACCTGGGAGGCACCAACCTTGACTTTCAGATGGAGCAGTATATTTACAAAAGGAAGAGCGATGGTAAACCCGTAGGATTGGGTGGCCCTGGGTGGGGAGCGGGGATTTTGCGGGCAGAGCTGAGGAAAGCAGGGAGGTGCTACTGTTTGAGCTCCCTAGCAGTTTCTCCGTGGCTGGAAAGGTGCAGACGTCTTAACGTGGTTGAATCATGTTACTCGGAGAAGTAGGACGAAATACGGATTTCAGAACTTGGTAAATCAATCACAGGTGGACTTCTGCTAGTTCTTCACTGTCGTAACAAAATTCTTCTAATGTCTTCATAGTGATTTCTGGTGCTCCTTTGCATTGTTCTTCAGTTGAGTTGTACCCTCTTAAAAGATTGAAGCTTATACCGGGCCCTGGTTCATGTTGATAGGTGCTGGAAGTGTGCTACATTAAAACCGTATGGGAGGATTTTCCTTGGACGAGCTTTCCTCTGACTAGAATTTTGGAGTAACCACAGCCATGTGACAAGTTTAATCATGTTTTAGAATCTTGCATTTACTGGTTGCTTTAAAGCCTTTTGTCACCAATAGGTATTTACATCATCAATCTGAAGAGGACCTGGGAAAAGCTCCTCCTGGCAGCCCGTGCAATTGTTGCCATTGAGAACCCAGCTGATGTGAGCGTCATTTCATCTAGAAATACAGGACAGGTATGGACATTAGTTGGTCGGAAGGCCTGCAGTCTTGGGAGCAGGACTGTCTTGCCATGCATTGCATTATTGCCTGCCAGCGGCAGCTTGGTGATAAAGGCAGTAACACGAATTTTGGCTCTAGGAACACTTTTTTGGAAGCGTGTTTCTTGTGTTGCAGTTGCAGCTTAGAAGACATCAGTGGAAACCCATCCCCCATTTCTGTAGTTTCAGGATGTTTGATAACTTTTCTTTCGTATCCTTCTTTGGGTACTTCCTGTTGGATTTCTGGCATATACAATAAGTGCCTGATAGAAAAGTTTTCAAGGAAGTAATTTATTCTGTTATTGAGCAAGGTATAGTAACTAATATTTTTAATTTCATCTGTAGATTTTTAGCAGATGAATTCTGTCATAGGAGGAGACACAACCTTTAAATAAAATAGTATCTTTGGAGTATTACATGTGGTGCCGCAAACATCTAGGAAGATGATGAATGACATGGGGTGAATTTACAAATGAAAAATTTTGGTTCCTATGGACTTTACCTGCACACTGTTAAAGCTTGGTGCCGAGGTCAGTTTATGGCCAATGAGCTCTCAAGTGTCGGAAGTGTGCTACAGCAAACTGGATGGCAGGGTTTTCGCTAACACCAGGAGAGGAGCTCCCTCTATGAATGGAGTTTGATAGTAGGCCCTGCCACATGCCCAGCTGTCTGATGCCTGAGGAGTTAAGAGCTGTTGTAAGTGAGTAAGAAGCGTCAACTGCAATTTTAATGGACACAGCTACAGTTTGTGTATATTTACTGCTGAGCTTTTCCTGTAGTCCCTGAAGTTATACTACTGGATAATGAAAGGATGTAGAAATAATGCAGGAGAATTGGCTTTGTTTTTTTTCGTATGTTGTTTATTTTATCCCCCCTTTCATGATATGATTATGAGACTTTGGAGTAGAGCTTGCAACTAAGTTCCGGGTTGGGAAGCGGGGGGGGTTTTTCTTCTGTATGCTGACTTCTTGCTTTGCTGGTGGATACGATCTTTTTCACTGATGGTGTTGGTGTAGCTATTTTAAAAAGCATTTTTATTTTGTCTCATTCTGAATGTAGAGCTGTTGGTGAGCCCTGATTTCATGGGAATTATAACAAATTGTTCAGTATGCGTCTTCACTGATGGCATACCTGGGTGATTCGGTTGAAATGCAGTTTTCCTGCTTCACCTCTGCTATGGTCCATTTTGCAGCGTGCCGTTCTGAAGTTTGCTGCTGCTACTGGGGCTACGCCTATTGCTGGACGTTTCACCCCCGGTACCTTCACAAATCAGATCCAAGCAGCTTTTCGTGAGCCACGACTCCTGGTTGTTACAGACCCCCGGGCTGATCATCAGCCACTGACAGAGGCATCTTACGTCAACATCCCCACCATTGCTCTGTGCAACACCGACTCCCCGCTGCGCTATGTAGATATTGCTATTCCCTGCAACAACAAGGTAATGGCTTTGTTGTAGCATTCAAAGCTGCTTCCTCCAGCGCATGCCCTAGGCTGCAAGGTGGATGTTTTCTGCGGGGGTGGGTTGGCTTGTAGCTCACATATCTCCTGGGGTAGCTAATTAAGGCTTCTTGCAGGCTAGCAAGTGTGTGAGCGGGAGAGATGAGCTGCACACAGTTGGAGCTTGGAGCTGAGGCCAGTTTCTGGCCAAGGAACTCTCAAGTGTAGGACGTGTGCTATAGTAACCTGGCAGGACTTTCGCTGACGCCATGAGGGTCTGTGTGGCCCAATGAGTGGAGTTTGATAGTCATTCTTGCCACAGTTTATGAATACGAATGAAAGATGAAGTGATGAGGAGACTGGTCTGAAATGTTACCTTGCCAGAAACCACCTGATAGGTGAAGTCTAGGGGCATGGGAAACTATCTTTGATCTCTAGCTAGATGTTGTCATTCACCAAAACTAATGCCAGCCGAATCTGAGCCTGTGTGTAAGATTTGCTTGTTTGATTTTTTTCCTATTTCTTCATTCTAGCATATGTGATGAGCTTAATCCCTGTCTTTTGGATGAGATTGATGTGGAGTAGTAAGCGGTATGAAACTCCATAGCAGGAGAATTGCTTCAGGCTATGCTGTATACAGCAAATTCAGATGCTGGTGATTAAAGTGCGCTGCGATTTCTGCAGGGACCCAAAAATGATGCTGGGAACTCTAAATGTTGCATTTTCCTGAGTCTGAGTACATAAGTCTGGGCATTAGAAAGTAGTGCCTTTCTCTGGCCAAGCAAGAACCTTGGATTGAGTGCAAATAAGTCTTTTGCTTTTTTAAAGAAAAACGGTGTTTTCAAAGGTTCAGCTTTACAGGGAAATCTTATGTACTTTCTTCTGTTCCAGGGAGCCCATTCAGTGGGTCTGATGTGGTGGATGCTGGCTCGGGAGGTCCTGCGCATGCGTGGCACCATCTCCCGTGAGCACCCATGGGAAGTCATGCCTGACTTGTACTTCTACAGGGATCCCGAGGAGGTAGGAGACCTGTGGAAGGAAGTGTGGTTTTGTGAGATGTCCTCTTTGTGCTCCTGCCCCATGGTCCTGTGTGCCTGCTGTTGAGGAGAGGTTTTGCCACTATAATAATTGCACTTCACACTTAAGGTGGTGGTTAATTAGTCTTGTCTGTTGTTGGTTGGCGCATACTGTCTGGTATGTGATAGTGGAGGGTAGAGAGGTGTTTCTGGGAGACTTAGGCTGTGCTTTTCCATTGCAGATCGAAAAAGAGGAGCAGGCTGCTGCTGAGAAGGCAGTTACGAAGGAGGAGTTCCAGACCGAATGGACAGCCCCAGCTCCTGAATTTACTGCTCCTCCTCAGCCCGAGGTTGCAGATTGGTCTGAGGGAGTGCAGGTCCCGTCTGTGCCCATCCAGCAGTTCCCCACCGGTCAGTTTGGGGGATGTCTGTGGGAAGAGGGGTATGTGTCACAGTGGGTGGGGAAGAGCTGGGGCGCACTAAGCATTGTTGTCTTTGTAATTGCAGAGGACTGGAGCGCTCAGCCTGCCACCGAGGACTGGTCAGCAGCTCCCACAGCCCAGGCTACCGAGTGGGTTGGCACTGCCACAGAGTGGTCGTAACTTCAGTCCCGCTGTACTGTGAGAGAAATAAAGACTGGTTCAATACACACTGTGCTTGGTACTGCTTTTTTAAAACTTGTTGGCAGGTGAAATATGTGGGTAGCATGGGGTGCAGTCCTTGGCCAAGGGTGGGAGGGTCTGTAAACAGCCTTTTCACCCCTTTTGGGTGGAGTTTTGGGGGCTGTGGACTCTGGCCCTGCCTGCCACAGTGCGCTGGGCTGCCCACCCTCCCTGGGAGGGTTACAGTGCCTGGGGTGGGGGTCCCATTTCCCACCTTCCCTGGCTCAACACCCCCTGGTGACACAGCAGCTCTCTCTTGGCCAGCGGGAGGCTAACTGTAGTCCATCCAAAGGCAAGGGTGGATGTCTGCTTGCCCCAAATGGGTGCTCAATCGTGCCTGGCTGGCATTTCACTGGTTTGAGGGGTGAGGTGGTCCCAGGTGTGGGTGGGAGTGGCAGCCTGGCTGGGTGATGTTGGAGCCCTTTAGTGGCACTTGCTCCTGTGGAGAAACACCAGTTCTAGCATCTGTGTTACTGATTTCTGCTGCAAAAGTCCTGCGGTAATCCTCAAAACAAATTTGCTGAGAGGCATGTGAACACTTCACTATTAGGCCCTGAAAGGGCTCTTCCCATTCTGTTTGTGGGCTGTTTATTTGGATGTGTGTTTTCTGGCACATCTGTGAGTCCTCTACTTTCCCACATGCATCAGTGAGAGACTCTGTCCTGCCACCTGATGTCCATCACTGCCTGTCAGGGTGGCATGAGAGTCTGCTGTGGGACTCTGGGTGGGTGCTGTAGCTGGACCAGGGGCAGCCTGTACAGCAGCTGCTGATTCCCTCCCCAGCTCCGAGGTTGCCCAGAATAACTTGTTGCCCTGGTCTTTTTACCCTTCCACATTAAAAGTTTCCAAACTTGGAGCACAGGCTTACCCCTCTGTACTTTGAATCACTGCTATTGTTTCACCATTGCCCCCGTTTTGTAGCTGCCTTCATGTGAATATGTTCCAGATATTGAGAATATGGTGGTCATCAGACAGCTGTTTTAAATCAGTGATAGCTGCATCTGAGTACTTGTTATTGAAGTATTTCTGGCGCATTACTGGAATGTGATTGCTTTCATCTAAGGATTTCCTAAAGTATCGCTTTGACTTTTATGGTAAGTGTCTTTTTTAGGACCAAGGACTTCCAGTACAAGGTGGATCCACGCAGCTTGGAAAAAGAGGGTCAGGAGCTGCGTGAGGATTCAGAACTACCTTTTTGGGATAACTGAGGTGCGGCAGGAGAGCTCATTTGACTGGAGCCTTGTGGAGGGGATGAATAACAGCCCTTTAGAAAAGGAGGCAGCCTTGGCTGCAGCAGCAGAGGGCACCTGTCAGGAAGACTATGCTCCTCAGCATGCCTGGGGCACAGGGGAGGTGGGGTCTCAGCACTGGGGTGGAGGCAGGAACAGAGACGTGGCAGGAGGTCTTACATCTGCCAGAGCTTCCCCTGTGGCAAATACCTTGCATATATGATCTATTGAGGAAGTGCAGAGGGATAGGAAGAACAACTAGGAGCTCCTAGAGACAATGGCTTGTTTATTATGCAATTTTTTTCTGGCAAATGCAGTGTTGATGTTGAAAAAGGACAGCAGAGAACTTGTAACCGTGTTCTTCTGGATTCACAGAATGGTCAGGGTTGGAAGGGACCTCTGGAGATTATCTAGTCCAACCCCCCTGCCCGAGCAGGTGATTGATCTGATTTGGCCCAAGGTGACTTAGGCCGAGGTCTCCATGTAGTGAAAACAGTTTCTTTGCCTTGAGGGTCTGGCAGTGTTCCTTTTCTCCACGACCTTCTCTTTGCGTTTGGTTTGGGTTGGTTGGACAGAGTGTCATGGTTTAACCCCAGCTGGCAAATAGAACCACGCAGCTGCTCGCTCACCCTGTCCCCTTCCCCCTGCAAAAGGGTAGGG
>VZSZ01008632.1:0-10165 GCA_013398815.1 Ibidorhyncha struthersii | reverse complement strand
CCCCCCCCGCCCCGGCTAACCCCCATTTATATACTGAGCATGATGTCTATGGTATGGAATATTTCACTGGCCATTCCATTCTTTTGTCTGTGCTTCTATGGGAAGCTGAAAAAAGTCCCTGAAGAGTGTAAACATCACTTAGCAACAACTAAAAGCAATAGGTGTTATTGACATTCCTTTCACAGCAATCACTAGAAAGGAAATTAACTCTTTCCCAGTTGAAACCAGGACACTGGGCCTAGATATGCTTCTTAGGATAGCCTTTCTCTTCCACATTTGGTCTCAACAGGAGCTAGCTGATGTTGCTGAGCATCACAGAATCTGAAAAGTGCGCTGTTGAAGAGTCCTCTTTGCTAACGTACTGCTATCTGATCCACGAATTTCATGCATGAGATGCATGCTTCCTAATTCTGTCCCTGATTTACGTGGCCCCCATTCACAGGTGTTCCTTCTCTCCAGTCATTTCTCTGCCCAAATAATCACATGATATTTTTAGTATCGGAGTATTGTTGTAGGATTACATCAAACCTTTTCTTTTACAGGAAGCAAAGGGCTTTATGCACAGTTTGAAGGGACTCAGCTCTGTTTACTTAAACCCAAGCTGCAAAAATGTTCCACTCTTTCCATCTGTAGGGTCTGGGGGAGTGAGCGAGCGGCTGCGTGGTGCTCTGTTGCCGGCTGGGGTTAAACCATGACACCTGCAAAGAGGCAGCCTGTGATAAACACCTTGGGCACGGTCTTGCTATGCCCAGTCTCATCCACAACTGTGATTCTACTGAATTTCTTGCTTCCTGGGACACTGATTTCCGAAGCTGTTTGTATTTGCTCTTTTAATACTTGTATTTATAAGAATACTCGCTGCCATTTTTCTACTGTCCAAATTTGAATATGTGTCATTTTTATTTATACCTATTCCTATATATATTCAGTAGTCACTGATGAATAAAACTGCATAATGAAGATTTTTTTGTTTTGTTTTATTTTCCTCTGTAGTTGAAAGAACATACATTTTCTAGGCTTCTGCTTATGGTTGGATCACCTTATCATCTGCTTATGCTTGATCACCTTAAAGGTCCCTTCCAACCTAGACGATTCTGTGATTCTAACCTCAGCTTATAAAGTTCATAAAGCCTGAATTTAACTAGTGTGTCTCTTTTCATGTGAGAGTCTTAAATGTTTATGTCAGGGTTTGTTCCACTGGCTACGAGATTACTTTTTTACTAGTATTGCTCCAGCATGAGTAAAATAAATCCTCTAAAGAGCATTGGATGTGTCCTTTGAAATGATGGCGCTCTCGCCCTATTTTGGAGGCCAGAGGAACCCGCTGTGGTACAAAGTCTTTGCGCTCATTTTAAATGCCGTTGCCTTATACCCCAAAGGGTTTATTGGGCTGAGTCAGGCAGCTTACTCTCCCTTTTGGTTAGAAAGTCTTGGCAGTGACTCTTGGGCAGAGCAAGGGGTACCACAGCACACCTGTGCATCTGGCACGCACCACCCTTCAGCGCCATCGTGTACCCACCACCCTTACTGTGGGGGCTTGGGTTTTTTAACGGTGGGCGGCTCGGAAGAAGAGGGGACAGGGCACATTGTATGAGCCACAGTTGGATGCTGAGGAGTGGAAAAACTTCACTTTTCAGTTGTTCAAACGGACTATACGCCTACCCACCCTATAAGCGGGTTAGGTTTTGATTTAGGGTTATGCAAAGCAGTGAGCTCAGCATGGAAAGAAGCGTGGCATGTTGCATAATTCAGAGCTGGTCTGCCACAAGGACAATTGCGGCGAAGATGGGTACAAACTTTTGCCATAACCCCATACACCGGCACTGTTCATTCCTGCACTGTGGCTGGAAATGCCATAGTGGGGCCGTAAAACCTAGAAACCTGTTGTGAAGCTCGTGTCTCTTCATTATCACTTGTAATGCTGAATTTGTTAGCATTGCCAAAGAAGCTGATTCTGGTCCCAGAGGCTCTTTGCCACCTCACCTCTGGAAAGCAGAGGGGATGCTGAGAGTGAAGGAGACAGTCTGGATATTTGCCTTTTGGGTTTGAAGTGGGTCAGGACGACCACAGAATCATAGAGTGGTTTAGGTTGGGAGGGACCTTCAAGATCATCGAGTTCCAACCCCCCTGCCATGGGCAGGGACACCTCCCACTAGACCAGCTTGCTCAAAGTCCCATCCAGCCTGGCCTTAAACACAACCAGTGACGGAGCTTCCACAACTTCTCTGGGCAACCCGTTCCAGTGTGTCACCACCCTCAGAATGAGAAATTTCTTCCTAATATCTAATCTAAATCTACCCTCTTCCAGTTTGAAGCTGTTTCCCCTCATCTTATCACTACATGCCCTTGCAAAAAGTCCTTCCTCAGCTTTCCTGCAGGCCCCTTTTAGATACTGGAAGGCCGCTATAAGGTGTCCCCAGAGCCTTCTCCTCTCCAGGCTGAACAACCCCAACTCTCTCAGCTTGTCCTCATAGGAGAGGTGCTCCAGCCGAGCCTTTGGCCTCTCCCAGATGCAGACACGTTAACAGAGGTGGCTTTCTAGGGGCAGGCAAACACCAGAGCATCGCTCCTGCCTGGCAGGTTTTAGGTGGATTGATAGTGATGGGTTGCGCAGTTGCAAAATGCGATGTTGCGGATGATTTCCAAGACCCCGGTAGATGGGGCTGTTATTCCTGGTTTGTCCGCGTTTCCGCTGCTGCTGGTGGCCTGGCTGGAGAGCTGGACAGGGCAGGCACCGGGCGAGGGAAGGGTGGTCAAAAGCTGCTTTGTAAGCACACCTGGGCCTTTTGGGGAAACTCCCTGTGGTGAAAGAGATCGCCTGCTTCTCCTAAATATCCCAGTTTCTATCCAGTGCTGGAGGAGAGACTTAATATCACTCCGAATCCCCTGGCTATTGGGACTAGTGGAGAAGCATCTTTGGCGCCAGCCACCTCTTGCCATTGGGGCAGAGCTGGTCCAGCTGGCGCTCGCCCTGCCTCTCGCCTGGCTTTTTGACTTCTCTGTAGCAGGATGGTGCCCTCTTACAGGGATCATAATACAGTTTTTGTAAGAAAACCCAAACCTTACTGTTTTTCTATATGTGTCTGAGTGTTAAACTTGTCTCTGTGCTCAGCTGCAAACTTTGATCTTGCTATTAAATTTCCCTAAGAGAGCAAGTGTGGGATGCTGCTGCCTTCCAGTGCAGAGAAATACAGTGCTCCTACTAGAAGATACCTTGGAAACTTCCCAGCTCATCCATCCTGCTTGGCTTCTTGCTTCCAGTATTTCTAGAGTGACTTGCCGTCTCCCCAGTACTCCCAAAGCTCACAGGTATACAGTTACACTGCACCTCTTGGCTTTGCTTAGATAGAGAAAAATTAAGCAGCACGTGTAGAGAGAGAATCAGGGTGTGTACCATTTTACTTCACTTGTTATTTTGCTGTTGGAGGCTCTAATTTGAGAGGCAAGATAGACAAAAAAACCGCCATCACCACTTCCCTCTCTACCACATCTTTTCTGGAGGCTCCTTTAAGCTTCATGCCTGCTCCCAGCTGGGTAAGGTTTTAGGAGCTCCAGGTGCAGGAGGTTGGAGGTTTCCTCCCCTTTGCTCAGAAGGACTTGTGTGGAGTAGGAGTGAGCATTCTGTTGGCTTTTCTTTTTGGCTTCATTAGGCAAACCCACTTTGAATGCTGTGAGCAGCGAGTGGTGCTCCATCAGCTCCTTCAGGAGGACTGAGAAGTCTAGCAACTAGTTTTTCTGATTTTAAGGCTTAATTTTTTTTTGCCTAAGCATGGCTTGGATTTTGACTGCTAGGCTGCTCCTGCACCTTGTTTTAAATTTTATTTTTCTTCTGTGAAAGCTACATGTTTGTGCTTTTGTTTCAAAATGAGAACTGGGATTTCTCAAACCATACCTTGAATATAGAAGCAGGAACTTCCTTAAAATGTCATATCTGAGATTTGCAATATAAAATGCTGCAAGGTTTCAATGCTGCAAGGGATCAACGCTGCATGGTGCCCAGGTGGGATGAGCTCTCTGTGGAGCTGTCCTTTTCTGGTGGCAGGTTGGTCTGTGCTGGCTCTGCTGCCCCAGGATCCAGGAGATGGAGGTTGCTCTGCTCAGGTAAGTGTCAAGCCTTTGCATTTATTTAATTTTTATTTTAAGTCTTGGGAATCTGTTGTTCTACCGTTACAAGAATAGTGGGTTGACCTTCCCTTCTAGTGTCTGTGTGGTAGGCGCTGGTCTTAGAGTGGCCCGTCTCCCATCTGGCTGCGCTCTGGGGAAGGCTCAGTGTGCACGTGTGACCCCACGTGTCTTCTGGGACACAAGGGCTGCTGTAAGACTCTGCTGTCTTCTGGGACTGTGACTTTGTGATTAGCGACCCTTGGGGCTCTTCTGCTAATAAGGTAATTGCAACACAAAATGTGGAGGAGGACAATGAGTGCCTCCTCTGGGGCAATGTAAGACAGAGGGGAATAGTGTAGGGACCAGGTGCAGAGCAACCATCTCTTTCCTTGCCGAGGCTGAGGTGAGCTTGGCAGTCACAGTAGCTGCTTGTTGCTAGTACCATAGGGACACCTGTGGCACGCATGTGCTTGGTACGTAGAATGGTTTAGGTTGGAAGGGACCTTGAGGATCATCTAGTTCCATCTTCCTAGGCTAGGTGAGGTTTAATGGAGGATGCCTAGTATGCATCTTGGTGTTGCGGAACCCCCACGTCCCACCTCTCCGGTGCTGGCGGAGTGCATTTCTCACAGGGTAGGTTTGGAATTAATGGTTACTGCATGGCAAGTAGAGCTGTCCCACCATGTTGGTGTTTGTGGACCTGTTTAGGGGCTCCCTGGCAACAGGGCCTCTGAGTTACGAGCCAGTGCCTTGCTGTCCCCAAAACCACTCTGAGGCTCCCTTTTCACCTCTGGCCTTGCAAATAGTTTTAAACAGATGTTACTTTCAGAGGCTCTGACTTGCGTGCCTCATTCTCCCGTCTGAAGGTGAGGCCGGGACATGCCAGGAAAGGGCCATGGCACTGCCTGCGGGTGGCTTGTGGCTGCCAATGCATCAGTGCTGGCTCCCCTTCACCCAGGGAGGATAACAATCTGAAATGCAATTAGGAAATGAATCATGACTAAGAAAGGTTGAATCAGCACCTGGTTGGGATGCACCCTTGACTGGGAGGTGCACGATTTGGTGGTGGGTGGGAGAGAGCTGAGGCTGCCATCCCCAGGCAGACCGCGCTGGAGGGGATGGGAGCTGTGGAGCAGGGTGGAAGGAGGAGGATCAGGTTGTGCTCCTGAGGTCTTGCTGTATTTCTTGTTGGAGTGGCAACGAAGAGATGCGAGCTTTGCATGCTGTCAACGCTAAGGTCCAACACCAAAAAACCTATTCCAGCTACGTGCAACCCCCCTATATTTTTGGATGGATATTTGTTTTTTTCTCCCAGACTTTGGAGGAGTGCTGTGAGCAATGTATGTCTGGTACACCCCTGATGAAGTGATGTTCTTGGCTGTTTGGTGGATAACCAGTTTAAATACACTGCTTGGCTTTCGCTTCTGTGGCAGCATGGTAGTGTTGCATACCCAGGTGGTGACCTGTCCTGTTCCAAGAAAACTAGATTAGCTCTTCAGAGCCAGCAAAAGGTCTTTAAAGCTACTTACCCTCCGTGTTACTGACATTCGGGGGGACGTAAGTGGCTCAAAGGGCACGTGCCTGATGTTTGGCTTTCCCTGGAGATGGTTTACAGCAAATTTCCACTGCTTCTGTGCCAGAGGACCAGCTCTATCCATGGGTCAATGCTCAGGGCAGTGCAAAGGCAGAGGTTTTCCCTACTGCTGCTCTCTGCTGCTGTGCCACAACCCTGTTCCATGCGAGGACGATGGTAGACATGTGGAAAGTTGAGCAGGAGCTGCTGAGAGTTTCCCAGGCTGAGCTGAGCTGCAGCTGCTTGTAAGGGAAAGCTTGCCAGTGGCTCATTAGTTATATTAGAGCAGCCCTGAGGACAAGGACTTGGGGGTGTTGGTTGATGAGAAGCTCAACATGAGTTGGCAATGTGCGCTCGCAGCCCAGAAAGCCAACTGCATCCTGGTCTGCATCAAAAGAAGCACGTCTTGCCGAGGGAGGTGAATCTGGTAAGGCCCCACCTGGAGTATTGCATCCAGCTGTGGAGCCCCTAACACAAGAAGGACACGGTCCTGTTGAAGAGAGCTCAGAGGAGGGCCCTGAAGATGATCAGAGGGCTGGAGCACCTCTCCTTTGAAGACAGGCTGAGAGAATTGGGGTTGTTCAGCCTGGAGAAGAGAAGGCTCTGAGGACACCTTGTAGCAGCCTTCCAGTGTTAAGAGGGGCTACAGGAAAGATGGGGAGGGACTCTTTATCAGGGAGTGTAGTGTTAGGACAAGGGGTAAGGGTTTCCAAACTGAAAGACGGTAGATTTACATTAGATATCAGGAAGAAATTATTTACCTTGAGGGTGGTGAGACACTGGCATAGGTTGCCCAGGGAAGTTGTGGCTGCCCCATCCCTGGAGGTGTTCAAGGCCAGGCTGGATGGGGCTTTGAGCAACCTGGTCTAGTGGGAGGTATCCCTGCCTATGGCAGGGGGGTTGGAACTAGGTGGTCTTTAAGGTCCCTTCCAACTCTATATTTGCATATGCAGTGTTGAAACACTTCTGCAGCCTTCTCCTCCAAAACTGTGCTGGGGTTCCTGGGGAACAGAAGTCTGGTGTGATGGGGCCCTCTGCAAACCCCTGCAGCCCTGGCCTTGGGGCAGTTTTCCCACTGCAGCAGCCGCTGATGGAGCTGGGGCACCCGCAAGCTGCGGTGGTGCTGCTGTGACGGCAGTGAAGTTCCACTTCATGTTCAGGTGGTGGTTGTACTGCTGTGCCCAAGCTGCTGTAGCAAAGTGCTCAGGATAATGAAGAAGGCATGGTTTTATTAGTGTTTGTTTTTTTTTTTTTTTTTTTTTTTTCTTCTCTCTGCCTGGCCCTGAGTCCTCCCAGTACCTGATTTAAATAAATCTGATAACCTTCATATTTGGAAGATCCTAAACATCTGCTTAGGCACTGATTTATGTACTGCTGCTGCTATGCAAAAAAAAAAAAAAAATCCCATATATGTGAAATGTTTCTTAATTAGAGGAAGGTTTGGATCTGTAGCCTTTTGCAGAAGAAGCCTTGGTTGCCCTAAAGAGCTTTGCTTTGAAGGAGAGAGAATGGAGAAAGGGGGAGGAAACAGCTGGTTGGGATGTTTCTGCAGCTGCTGTTCCCCAGTAAAATGGGGTTACTAACACATTTTTAATAATGTTCCACCTACTGCTGACCTGATCTGCACACTTGATCCCTGTGATGGTTTACCCATCCTCAAGCAGTCCAGGTAACAGTTCTATGCCACTATGTGTTTCTTTATTTTATCTTCAACTGTGCTGAAGTTATTTTTTTTTCCTTCCTCCCACATTGCCTGGAGAGCGATGGCATCGGCATCTTCTGCAAGCATAGCTCGCTTCCCACCAGAGAAGCTCCTCTCACCTCAGTTTCTGCTTTAATATCTTCCAGGCATTTCTTTGCAAAAATTTTTCATTTCTTGTATGCAGCAGCAGTGGGTGCAGTGCGTACCCCCGTGCTGGCCTCAAGGGGTATATGAGACTGCTGAATTTCTAACCCATCCACTTGCTACGCCTGGGACCAAACCTTCCTGATTTCCCAGCTCTGTGAGCTGGGTTAAATGATGCTAAATCCTGCTCCTGTTCCCTTGGGCATGAGACTCTGGAGAGCGCAGCTGGGCTCACCCTCGGGGGTTCTTGTGTCCAGCTGGTGCTCTCCTGCCTGGGTCTGGTCTCTGGGATGTGGGGGAGACCCTCTGTGGTCACCCCTTTCCCCTTGGCTGCTCCGCCACCTTTGGGTAGCTTTTGCCCATCTGGCCTTTTCATGGGGGTTTAATGCTGATATACTCAAAGCTTTTGCCTGCTGGGAAATGGCATCTGTCCGTCCATCCCTGGGCAGCTGCAGGCTCTCCTCCCTCTGCCTGCGTGCCACCATGGGAGGATGCTCCAGCCTCAGTGCTTTCCAGTTTTGCTGTGAATCATGAAGGAGTAGTGCAGAAGATAATATAAATCCTGAAATATTTTAAAATCCACTCGTCGTCTTCTCAGTGCCTGTGCGTACGCAGATTGCCTCCCAACATGTGGGAGCTTAATGGGCTCTGTTTGCTGAGGTGCATGGAGGAGGTGGGTATTCCTGGGTAGCACCTTGTGGTACCAATTTAAGATTTAGAGGCAATGTTCACCACTGGTTTTGCCTGTCTGTAGGTGGCTGAATTGAAGGGGAGCCCAGGGAGTTGGGTCCTGTGATTGGAAATGAATGATAGCAGCAAAGCCAAGCCTCCCTGCGTTAGTGTGCCGCAGCATAGCCTTGGGTTGGTAGAGTCCATTTAGAACATGATGCTGAATTCAGATTCAGCAATGATGACAATGTTGCTTGAGAAATGGGCCGGTACCTAGAAATCCTCAGTTTCTAGAGCTGCCTTTTTCCCTAGGGAAAAACTGTGTCTGAGCATTTCTGAGCTATAAAGCCTGGGCTGCAGATGAAACCGGGCTGCAGATGAAACCGGGCTGCCACCTGCCAAAAGACAAGCTGCTGTCTCGGTGCTTAGGCAAGTGGCAAGAAAAGCGTGACGGAGAGCAAAAAATCCCCAGGGCTGTCAGGCCAGAGGGCTGATAACGTTGCATGCAGCATGAATCAAAATGGGCGGATCACTCTTGAAAACCTTTTGGTGAGCACTTCGTGTTTTTGTCAGGACATTGCTGCTTTGAAGACATGGTTGAGAGATGCAGTGGTGTCAGGCTTCAAAGGTCCACATCTGACCTGCTTTGGTGGCAGCAAAAGCACCTGCTACATGGTCATGAAGAGGGGTCCAAGCATGTTGCGGTGCAGAGAGGTGGGTGACCTTCTGCACCCATGGCCTGCCACCATCAAGCCAGGCATTAGAACAAGTCTTAGTGCATCTTTACCAGTGTGGAAGCCACTGTGGTACTCCTGGCACTGGCAGAGCTCCGCTCGACCAGCCAGGCTGAGCAGCATGCTTCATGGGGTGGGATAAGCTGCAAAAATACCAGTCTCCATCACCGTGAAGTTTCTTTGGGTGTGAGGAATGGCTGCCAGTTGTCTTCGTCGCCTGGATTCGTCAGAGAAGGTTTCTCAGGGTAGGTCTCAGTGGGTGCCCGTGCTGGTGCATCTCATGGCTTCTGTTCCTATGACGGCCGTTGTGGTGTGCGGAGCCTTTTTTTACTCAAGTGATTTCTTTAGCTTAGATGTACAGAGCACGCCTCTCCTCAGTACCTTGAAAGAAATGACAAATCCCTCCCCAAAACACTGGTTTGTTAGCTGGTATGAGGAAACCCTTCTCCCCTGCTATGAGCAGTGCTGTGCAATGTTTCTCTCCTTGGAAAGCTTCATATAAGCAACCTGAAAATACAAGCTCAAATGTTTCAAAGTTCTCTTTTGGAAGGAACTTATTCTCCTTCTGGAGTGAAAAGCTGATTTTTCTGCTTTGGAGAAGCCGAGGACCCAGTATTACGGTACTGAATGCAAAATCAGTGTATTCTTTGCACGTACATAAGATATTTGGACCACTTTGCTGCCTCTATGAGCAAACCTGTTTAGTGGTGTCTGCTATTTTCTGTTCATTGTGAGTACAGCAAGCAGTTTATCCTGCCCCACGGCCGAGCACAATATGAAAGAAATGGTTGAATGGCATTTTTTACCTGAAGAGAAGTGTGCATGCTGGCATCCCTTTCACAGTTCATGTTTAGCCACATGTGTTTTGCAAAATTGCCCTTTTAAACTTTTTTTTTTTTTTTAATTTTGTTGGGANCTGTTCATCAGTGATGCTGAGCAGATGCTAAATCTTTCCATGCTCTGCCTGGCCACGCAAACGAAAAAAACGATGCCCACGAGAGCTGCCTGTTTAAAAACAAACCTTCAGTGAGAAGAAAAATGAATGTTAGATATTTCCTTGTTTTTTACCAGAACCTTTTGGATGCAGCATTCGACTAGTGGCAATAGAAGATGTGAAATATTTGCAATGCAGAGGACTTTTCTAGTCATATATGAATGCAAGCCGTGCGCTGTGTGAGGTTACTGGGAGGCTCCCACAACACACCACTAAGCTTTTCCCTTCCCTTCCCTTCCCTTCCC
>VZSZ01008628.1:267489-347857 GCA_013398815.1 Ibidorhyncha struthersii | reverse complement strand
TACTTGTTTTTTGGCACATGGGAACAGCCTGCTCCTGTGCCCTGTCATGCCATCCTCCATGTCATCCTCCAGTCTGTATGTGGCTTTCACTGGCCATTTCTCATCTCAGAGTGAAACACTCTTGCTTGAACGTTCTCTCTGTTCTCTCTGCAAAGTGACTGTGTCTTCCCCATCAGTCACATTAATTTCTTTTTGCTGCCCCTGGAGCCCACTGTCAGGGTGCTGTCTTGGTGGTGCCAGCCTGACCATGCTCAGAGTCCGTGTCATTATAAATATAATAATAGTAATATAATTTCCCCACTCCTTTTATGAGTACATATTGGTCTGTGTTCTTGACTGAGACCTTCAGTCACGACTACAATATAAATAATAGAATAATGAAAATTTTAACAAGTTTTGTGTCAACAGCTGTACATACTGGGTGCTGTACCTCAATTAATGAAAGAGGATTCACGGTCTTTTCTTATAGTCCCTTACAGATTAGCTACTGATTTGCCTTGTCTGTATCTAGTATGACATGCATTTCTCCTTCTTCACTTCTTTTTTCACACCTTCATCCCCAAACGAAAAAGCGAGCTGTGCAAGACAGAAAGTTGTTTGTGTATTTACAAGAAAAATAGGGCACACCAATTTAAAAGTAGCAATAAAAAACTGCAAAATCACATTTTTAAAAAAGACAAAATCTTGCACAAAGTTCCTACAGAATCATAAATTTCAGACATAGATTTTCACAGAATTTAGTGTCAGAGCAATTTGTCTTATTTATATTTTTTCTCTTTGCCTTAATTGTGTGGAAAACAGAGAACAGATGCAGCCTCACAGCTGTCTAACATGCTGCACTGGTAGAGAGCTCTGACAGAGCGTAGCAGGGAGGGCTGGAATTGGCAGGGGGCAGCTGGTGGAGGGGAAAGGACTGACAACACCCTTAGTCCCATTCCCCCTAAAAATTTGCACCAGACACACTGCTGCATTTTGTAACATTTGGACTGCTCTGAAGAGGCCATCAAGCTTCTTATTTCCCTTTTCATGGCTACATAGGAGATTCTGAATGTGCTTGTTTTATTCCTCTGTGTTCTGGCACTGATTTATGTGCTCCTATTGTACTTGCAGTTACGTCTTTTTCTTCATTTAAAAATGAATTGAGTGTATTCCCAACCCAGGAAACCCACTGGAAACCAGCTAGTATTTAAATCACAGCCCCTCCCTACTGGTACAACGGGAGGTATATGTCACGGAGGATATCTATCACAGCATGGCCTTTTCATTTCCTAACAATCATGGAATTGAAGCATGCTTTCATTAACTTCAGTACTTTTTCAAGGTCAGTTGAAGGCACATACATAAAATCAGTCTAAATTGTCTTAATACACTGATCACATAGGAGGTGTGCCCCCAGCCTTTTACAGTAAACAAATAGGTAAATAAATCTGTCACATCCCACACTATTCCTCCCCAATGCATTTTAGGT
Source organism: Ibidorhyncha struthersii (assembly GCA_013398815.1). Lineage (NCBI taxonomy): Eukaryota > Metazoa > Chordata > Aves > Charadriiformes > Charadriidae > Ibidorhyncha > Ibidorhyncha struthersii. The sequence continues at coordinate 346,389 of VZSZ01008628.1, read as the reverse complement.
TGGTGGGCCAGTAAGGGTAATAGATAAAAAATGGGTTTTATTTAGGATTGTGCCAAAGAGATTACTTCCTCCTCTTTTGAATGGAAGGAAGGATTAAAACACAGGCTAGCATTTTGATAGCCAGTTTGTAGCTGCATCTTAGCACCAACACAGTGAGCCAGGAGAGAAGCTGTAATGAAATGCACTGATGGTGCACTGGTTAATGAAGCAGCAATGAAGATGTCACGGGGAGAGAGAAAGAGACTCAGAATATAATTTTGCTGTGGCATATGGGGAAGGAGTGCAAAATAAGAAGAGAAATGTGGTTAAAAGGAAAAATGTGCCTGTCTAGCATGAATCTGTCAACCTGCTATGAATCTAAGCAGCTAGCTAGCACAGCTAGTATACCTGCAATCTGTAGGTAGGGTACAGGTTGCTTACCACTATATTTTTCTTTGCTCACAGCTTGTTTTTCCTTTGTTTTCCTTTCTGCATCCAGTGATTTACATTTCATAGGATTACACTACAAGTTCCATGTAATAAGATGTAACAGTAGAAAAACCTTTTAAAGGGAAGGTCTCTTTTTTTTTCAGATGTATAAATCTGAACACCAAGGAAAGGAAGCAGGTATTTTCTGAAATAGACGCTGACTGATCCAATACATGTGTTTTTTTGAAAGCCAGTATATTTCATGGAAATGGATGATTCAGATTCCATGCATGCTATACTACTTCATACCTGATCTAACAAATACAATTGATTGTTACTGTCATTGATTTTGTAATACCTGAAAGACTTCTGGTCATTCAGTTAGCCCAAAGACCTCTGTTCATGATTTTCAATGTGGGTAACTGGCTGCATTCATGATTAAAGGCCTGAAGCTGCCCTCCCTTGTCTAGTGTCTGTGTAAGCACTAGAAAAAACAGCCCACAAGGGTTAATAAAAAAGCTCTAGAATTCATTGTTCTTCACTAACATTTTCCAGCCAACTGCTTTTTCATATACTGTTAGTATACTATGTGCTATAGAAAGTAGCTATATGTATCCTTGGAGACTTGCACACCCAATAATACAGAGCGTTGCTGGGTAATAGAATTTCTGCAAATGCAGCAGTTATTTTCACATGAACTAATCCACAATTTTCTTCCATCTCTCTTCTTTCCAACCACAAGGCTGCAATAATACAGGAAAGATCATGCCAATCCATGAGATTTTGCACTTAGTGGTGTGAAAGCTAACTTACTGAAACACAGACCTCTTTTAGCAGTGCATTAAAAAAGAGCTGATTTAAAATGGCTAATGGAGAGCTGAAACACTGAGCAGCCCAAATTCTATAGTGGCTTTTTTGTCCTCTTCCTTGAGTATATTTGCCTGTAATTCAGAAACTTCCATACTCTACCTTATCAATTAGTTCACTATAACCAGAGTTGCCTTCTTTTACACAGCCGAGTGCCACCCCTAGATGAAACATCGAAAAGTTTGGCCCATTTGTACTGGGACTGGCTCAGATAGAGTTAATTTTCTTCAGAGCAGCTCACGTGGCTCTGTGGTTTAGATTTTTGACCCAGACCCTGGTAACACACTAATGTTCTAGCTCTTGCTGAACAGTGTTTGCACAGCATCAAGGCCTTCCCTCTTACTCTGTTGGTCCCTCAAGTGAATAGATTTGGAGGGGGTGCACAATAGGTTGGGAGGGGACACAACTGAGCAGATGACCTGAACTTACCAAAGAGATATTCCATACCACACAATATCACGCTTAGCAATTGAAAGGGAAATAGAGGGTTTGGGGTGGGGGGTGGGGGTGGGGTGTTAGCCATTTTTTGCTCAGGAACTGGTTGGGCATCGATCTACCCGGGGGAGGTGGTGAGTGTTGCCTTTGCATCCGTTGTTTAGTTTTGTTTTCTTCTTTCTTCTTCCACTTACCCTTTTCTTTATTTTTTATCCCAAGATTTTTTTTATCCCCCAAGATTTCTTGCTTTTATTTTTCCTTTCCTCTTCCCCTTTCCCACTGGGGAAGAGGGAGAAGTGAGCAAGCAGCTGTGTGCTGCTTAGCTGCCCACCGTGGTTAACCCACAATACCACTACAGTGCAATATATCAGCGTTGCAAAAGGGCTGAGGAGGGGGATTTCCTCCGTGACTGCATAGCTAGAAGTGGTTTTGAATGATTATGATGTCAGCAGTGTCTGTATAGAACAATAGTAAGGAGCAAAAAGATTTAGAAATGCTTATCCAGTGCTACAAAAGTCATTGGAAAAGTACTCAGTAAGCACGGTGGACTGACCTTTTTATTCTGGTCTTGTACTTTTAATGGAAAGTACAAATTTCCACTACCTAGTAAAGTTTACTGCTATCAAAAAGGTACAAGGAGCTGACTGCCTGGTAACTCTTTTCCAAGGAATAATGACAAATTGTTATTCCATTTCTTCTCCTGCTTCTAGGAATGAGCAAAGACAATGGTTTCCCTAGGCACAATATCCCAAAGCATCATTAAAAAAGACACAGGAATTGATCTGTAATTCAGTTTTTACTCCATTAAAATAGAATACTCCATTCATTCTGTATCCTCCTTTTTGAGGGTGAAGAATTTTTTATGATGGTGTTTAACATCATTAAGTGTATTTTAATGAATATGTGTAGCTCATTTAGGAAATCCTAAATGATAAGCAGTTTATATGTCTCAGAAATTTTGGAGTTCTCTTTCAAGACACTGAGCCCTGAATGCCTTGTCAGGTCAAACCTGAACATTTGGAGCAGAGAAAAAAAAGTTAGAAAGGGATCTCAGGAAGCCATGAGGGCCTTAAGTGGTGATCTAGGACCTCTTCTCAGTATAAAATCAACCATAGGTGTATTAACATTAATTTAAGACTGATCAATTTGAGATTTAAAAAAATAGTCATTCAAAGAGGTACAGAATGCCTCTTAATTCTCACTCTTTTCCTTTTATTCTAGCCCTATTACAGTTCATTACCTATAATTACAGTACTGGTTTAGAAATTATGTATTTATTCTTCTGAATGTATGACTATTTGAGGGCAAATGAAAATGTAAACAAACAATCTAATACTCAAGGCAGAAAATCTCTCTCTTCAGGTAAATAACTAATCAAAACCAAAACCGTTTTTGCTGGCATAGCACTGTAAGAATTTGGCAGCACTGTGTTTGCATGTGCTCTGTATAAAAGATTTCAGAATCTCCTTTCCTCACTCAGATAGCTCAGATACAGCATGGGTAGGAGACTACTGATGCACATAACTGTAAGAGGACCATTATCAAGGCAGGGCAGTGCTCAGAAAAATTTATCTGGATCCAGTTTCCTCATATTAATCCTGTTTATGCAATGGGTGGAGGAAAAAATGGACCTAGTTTACTGTTCTATTTTGATCAATTTTTCTTCCTATAGCTGCCTACACACTGTACAAGGTTACTAGTGGCATGGAAATATTTTATTCAGTGAATAATTTCCAGACAAGTCAAAGCCAATATTCTATAGAAATTTGACTACGAACAAATAAACTGAGAATGAAATTTAATGGAGATATGATTATAACAGAGGGGAGTAAAACACAGTGAAGGACTTGTGTCTGTTAGAAACTGACACTTCAGAAAGGGAGGACAAATACCAAAAAACACACGCATTAATATTTCACAGAAACAGACCTCTCTGGTTTTAACTTACAAGCCTTTTTGCTACATGACAGGAAAAGTATAAGGATGTGGATTGGTTGATCAAAAAATGCAAATTCAGATGAATCTGACAAATGGAACTTTAAATCCCCTGTCAAATGAGAACACAAAAGTGTCTATGCAGGATCAAACCAAAGACTCATTTAGAAAAAACATCCTGTCTCCAATAGCAGCTATAAGAGATGCCTGGAGAAGAGCAAGAACATGGCAAGCTGATGACAGTCCCTTAACTTCTTCCCAGCTGCCAAATATTTCTAGTTTCCTCTACTTCATATTGTTTCTGTATATGTTTTCCATTTCAGTGACTCTCATTGGTCTGCTCTTCTGTGCATTTGTCCACTCTGACCCTTTGTAAAATTTCAACCTCCATAACATCCTTCAGCAATGAGTTCCACAGCTCCTCCCTCTGTTTGTTTAGAAGGTGGCTTCTGCCACCTTCTTTGAAGCCCTTCATTCTCCAAATGGAAAATTCAGTCTCTACCCAAATTTCCCGTGCTCTGCCTTATCTTATTTGCTGCTACACTTCACATATTTTTTCTACAAATATCAGTGAGTAGAAAATTTGATGATTTCTAGCTACATAAAGAAGCCTACTTCTAGTCCACCAGTACATGCCTAAGGATACGTATTCATAGTAGTAAACAAATATTGATCACTCTTCCAGCCTTGAGTACCAGCCTCGTGGGTCACACGAATAATCCATTGTATGGACACCATTCTATACCTATACCTTTGAATTTCTTTTTTTGTCCTTCTCTGAAACCTCCTCAGTCATACTCCCAATTCTGTCTTTAAGATGAGGAGACCAGAATGGCACATAGTATTCAAGATGTGGCAGAACCATCGTCTTGTATGGTGGCAAATGGCCTTCTATTATTTGCTCAATCTTTTTTCTCTACTAATTCATAATATTTTATTTGGTTTTGATCACTAATGAATACTGAACTGATGTTTGCATGGAACGGTCATAACCCTAAAATCCCAATCCTATTTATATATGAAGCTGGGTTTTATTTTTCCCCCATGTGTTTCATTTACATTTACTACCACAGATACTCATTCCTTAATTTACTGCCTGTTTACAAATGCTGATAAGATCCTTCTTCTATTCCTCACTGTTGGCCCTTATCTTTTCTACTCTGAAATATTTCATCAACAAACTTTCTCACTCACCTTTCCCAGGTCATTTACAAACATATTGAACAGCAGAGGTCCTTGCACAGAGCCCTCCAGAATACTTATGGTGACCTCCTTCCATTACTGACCATAGAAAAAGAAGCATCTGAAGTTTTCAAAAATATTTTGTAAAGTAATCACTTGGGATCACTCACATAAGCAAAAAAATAGAATTTTTTGTCACAAAAAAAACAGAGGGCAAATATATTTTTTATTGTCTTTAAGTTAGGAAATTGAACTTAATATACATTGTTACTGCAATTTTTGTGTAAGCTACCTTGGGATTCATAAAAATCAGCTTAATACTATCAACCGTGCTCAGCTCAGCTTTATATTTTATACTTGTCTTGTTTTAATCTATAGCTATCATGCTTGTTCCAAATGGCCCTTGTTAGAAAGAAAATCTGGCTACCTGAGCTTTTTCTATCATTCACACAACGGAGATTATGCAAGACCAGAAGCTGATATAAATTCAGCTGATGACAGCTGATATAAATTTAGTGAAATTTAACATCGTTGAAATTAGAGTGACTATATCAGTTGATATCTGTTTGAGATCTGACTAAAAATCAAAGGCTAATTAGAAAATTTAGTCTTTACATCTTTCTGTAGTACCCACAGAAAGATGAGGGCACTAATAAAACAGTAGAGACACCACTTTGTTTAGAGACATTATAATTCTTAACAGCTGTTAATCATCAAATACTAAGATATTCCAGTGGGCTGTTCTGCAAAAGAAAAATAACTAGCACAAGTTACAGTTTTACAGTGCTCTTGTGCACAACGTAAGTTGCCTCTTATAAATAAATCTGAAAACTGGCAAGTCTCAAATAATTTTCAGGAAATGCAAAGGCGCCTTCATTGGTTGGTTTCCAATGAGAATGCTTAAGAATAACCACGTCAAATTTTGCTTGAGTCTCATTTCCTCTCCCTTGCATTCATGTCGACTGTGGGCTAAGCTGTGACACTGCCCCAGGTCCTGTGAATGGTAGCAGACTGATGAAAGAAAGTGGCAGCCTGCCACCACATGTTAGACAAGAGTCAGAACATGTTCTGTGCCAGCCCAGCCCATGATCTAGGGTTAGAATCACCTCACTGGTCACGTCATTCACCTGGAATTCAGATCTTTGGTCTAAACTATTCATCTAGGCTTATTCCATAATCGAGAGAGAGAAACAGAATGAACTATTTCCTCCATCTCCATGAGATACTGATGAACCTTCAAGGACTGAATAAATGTTCTTTATCTAGACGCCTAAGGGTAAGCAAGAAAAATCTGACCTATGGCGCACAGTTTTCCCTGGAAAGAACATCATGGAGAGAACACAAAGTTTGCAGGCTGGAAGCAGGACAATGATTGCTCTATATAAACGCTTTCTGAAATGCTCTAGTCATGTTCAAGTCCACTGCTCCCTATATATCTATAAGCACGCTCAAGCTAGTCCTGTGTTATTCATACAGCAAGGTGTGCCGATTTGTTAGTATTACTCCTCCTTTTAGGTGTATGAAATTTCGCACCTGGAGGTTTCCTTTCAGAAACAGTGTAGCTTTGTACTATTCTATTATCTTTTGGGTTTAGATTTAATCATGCAAATAATTTTCACAGGTATTTAGAATCTGAAAAACTAGTCTTCTTTAGTCATCTAAAGACAGACAGGTACTTGAAATCAATCAGACTTAGACTGTAACTACATGTCTTCTGGTAGCAGTGCCCTAGCTGATGCTTTTCTCCTTTTTTCCTCTGCTTCACTCTGCCAGTGCTGCCATCTCAGCTGCGGCAGTATAGCTCTTCATAAGAACCCATGACTTTCTTTTTCCTTTCACAAACTTACAGAATGCAAATCAGACTCAGAATTAAACATCCAGGCTCCTCCTAGTGCCTGGAGAAGACTGAGAACTTTGAACCAGGAACCAAAACCACAGATCCACAACAGGAAGAGATGAAAAGCGATGAAAAGCCAGCCCTAAGAAATGTTCCACGCTTTTTCTGGAAAGCAGGAGCGAAGACAGGCACTGCTGTCATTCATCTTTCAAAGAAGGAATCTCATAGTTTTTCCTTCAAAGATGTAGCTCCTAGAGAAAAAGTAAGTGATTGCCATTGTCTATTTAATTTAAGATCTTGAGAACATTAGTAAGTCAAACCAAAAGTCCATCTAGTCCCGTACTATATATCCGACAATGGCTAAAAGTTGTTTTTTTGTCAAAGAATCCAACATCAGGGAAAGACTATACTACTTCTGCCAGAAAATCTTTCCCATCTTCAGGCCTTTGCAGATCAAGGACTTCTTAAGTTGGATTTGTGGCTATGAATTTAATAACCTTCAATAAATATCACTTAGAAGAACTTGCTTGTATCTCTCTGAAAATTCCAGCATCTGAAACACCCTGCAACCAGTGGTTCCACCTCTTAGCTTCAGACTTTCTGAGGAACCTTCTCATCCTGTTTGTTTTGAACAAGTCAGCTCATTTGGTGCCACCTAAATTCTTGTCCAACAGGTCACAATAAAATCTAGCAAGGTGGCAGCATCATTTTTCCTGTGGGGTTCAGACAGAAGATTGGTGCCTGGATGCTCAGGCCAGACAAAACTGTAAAATTTTATGGCTGCCAGTAGAGAAGCTTCCAGGGCAAAAAAAGGAGGTCTTGGCTGAGTTATAGGTACTTCCAGAACTAGGCAGCTCCAAAGGTGGTAGTCAAGGCGCAGCATAAAACTATGGGTTTGGAATACATAGGAGATGTACGGACTCTCTAGGCATAATTTATGGGCCAAATCCTGACCTGACACTGAAGTCAACTGTAAAAATCCTAGTAGGAGCAGAAGGATGAACATGGTGTGGTATTATGTAGCTTGTTTTCGTTTTCTTGCCTAGTTAAGGCAGAAGGGATGGTATTTGGATTGTAAAACATCATTTCTCTTTCAATTTAGAAAACATTATACTATCCCATATAATAGTCTGTGAACTGAAGGACCAAATGAGTTACAATACACTGTGAAAATCTTCACATTACAATTTTACAGCTTTCTGCTTTTTGCCTTAGAAGAGCAGGAATTAAGCCCAAATATTTCTAATGGTGGAGATGCAAGTGAATTTATAAAGATTTGGAAAAGGATCGAAATATAACTGTATGAAATATCCTATTAACTCTTGCCCTACGTTTTACATTTTTAGAAAGAATTTAAACTAAACTCTTGAAGCCTGCTGCCTATGTTGTCATTAAAGATTTTTTACTTCAGTGGATTATGACTTCTGAAAATTCACCCCATCTCCGTTCAGCAGGGGATTAAACTTCCATGGAATAAATTAAAGTGGGTTAAAAATGTCTAACAGAGTTTTAAGACCCCTGTATTATGCCAGTATCACAGAGTGCTGCTAGCTTTGAAATGAAAGTCTAGCTAGGTAAATAAATTTTGTCAAGGATCTATTGTTCTTGTTCCACATTCCTATAAGCCTTCTTTTATTAATATTGGCTTGCCATTTTCTGCATACATGTAGAAAGTAATATTAAATAAAATTAGATTTTATATGAAAGGCCACAGAGCAACATTTTAATCAAAATTTTCACTGTAGTTTGTTTTATATATAGCACATGGAAGAAAATGTCCATTTTCATATGGGTAGATATATCTTCTGAAGAAGGTGAAAAAGACTATAATGTGTGATATCCTGGTACTATATAATGGTCAAAGCCACTGTGCACCATTAACATGCTCTATTAGTATTACTCATTTTCTACATACAGTTTCCAATCATCCACTGGTATGTAAAAGTTTAATAACATTAAAATACTCCCACATTTTACCCAAATAGTTTGTTGCTCATGTGTCTGATACCATATTTTTCCAAAGAAAAGCATTAGAATGTTGACACAGCTGAGTCACCTTCCACATAGATATTCATGGATGCATTCTAGAAACCTGAATTTCAACAAAGATGTCTTTTGAGGAGATTTACCTTCCATCGATGTTGGCAGTGTACTTTTCTACAGAAAGAAATTGTATATCTGTGAGAGATGTTCATGAAATACAAAAAAGGTCTTGCACACATATAAGAAATTCTATTGCAAAAGTACAGATTACTTTCATTAAAATTGCTTGTTGTTCATTATGAGTTATTTATTTATTACAAACAGTTAAATACTTCAGGAAGGGCATTTTAAAAGAACAGAGGAAGCCATTACAACATATCCCTGCTAACTTTTATGCCTTCATCTTCACCTTATGCCCTTGCCAGATATGTGTACTGACTTCTCAGAAGTCTTCTGTGATCACAAAGAAGAAGGTTTTGTTCTCTTTGAATTTCAACCAGAAGCAGCAATATATTCCCTTTCTAACTGTGTTTGTTTAATAGGCATTGATCTATCATTCATTTGGTCAATGGATATCAAAATCTATTAAAATCTATCTCTGAGGAAAGAGGGTGTTTCTTTAATGCTGTTCTGGTGACGAAGGGGAAGATTAAACAGCTGTTTTATTACAAGGGTACTCAATTTTCTTCGTGGTTTTGTCAAGGTCTACTAATTCTTAGAGTGGACTGCTCAGCAGTAAGCAGCACGTGGGCACCAGCTCTGCTGGGCAATCCAAGCGCTGCACGTTGTTTTCCTGGCTATGACGTACGCAAACATGTTGCAATGCTCCCTAAGCACAAAGATACCAAAGAAAAGTGGGTTGTACTATTGGAAACTAGGAGACACACATGCTACATGTTTACAAGATCCAGACAAAATTTATTCTTGATCCAAATCTGAACAGGACTCTACCATCAGCGTGCATCTGCTCAGTCGGGATGCAGGAAGACCAAGTAGCCTCAGAAAAAGTACAATCCCCCATTTGCTTACATAGCTGGTTTTCTGTGACTCTGGACACAGGTATCAAAGAGACCATTAAGAGGAATACAGTTAGAGAATACTAGAAGGGGATACCATACACCAATTTCTCTACCTCTTGTAAACTAGCAATGCCCATTCAGGATGGTACTTCCTTGTGGGGATTACCCCTGAGCTTGCACAGACCAGTTTTGAGGTCTATGGTACCTTTCTGAGTTCATCCAAACAGACATTGTGAGGGAACCTAGCACAGTCAAACGAAACAGAATAGACTATCCAATAGAAAATCAGCATTGCCTGTGCCTGTTAGTAGTCTTGTATTTTGTCCCTGCAATAGTATCACACCTAATTAAAAGTGAAAATTAATAGCCAGCAGGATTAATAAGAATCTGTATGCAAATATCTGGCTCATGAGAGCCATGGTCCAATTGCTAGTGCTATCACTAAGGTCATTAATTTAAACTGAGATGAGTTAAGAGTCCTTTGGGCATTAACACATAAGTTGAAGGAGGTTATTCATTGTTAAGTTTTTCACACTGAAATGAAACACGTAGGAAGAAAATCCATGAACATTGCTTCAGCACACCGATTTCTAGGACAATGAGCAATGCTGTGAGCTTGTCTGTGGAGGACCAGGAGTCCTCTTTTGTATTATACAGTAGTTCTGATATATTGCTTTAAATTCATATTAAGATGTACTGAAGCAAGTTGGATACAAGATAGTTCAAGGTCTAGTAAACTGACATCTTTGGGATTATTTTATGCCCGCTAACTTCTGCTGAGAAATATTAACTTAACTTATAAAAGAAATACTGTAGCCCTAGAGCACTGGTTATACTAGTTCAAATACAGTTCATTCTCAGTTCAGCTCACCTCAGAACTAGCTGCAGTGCCTTGATCCATAACTGCATTTCTAGGCAGGGTGACTAGAAGAAGTGTAGTCTTTAAAGGCAAATTGTAATGGAGTGCCCTACACCTATGAACTTTCTCCAAATGCTGATGGCTGAAATATTTTAAGTTGCATAGTAACAGAATGACTGCAGAGTAATAAAGTAGTGATGGCATTATATTACTTTTCCTACATAAAGAATAAAAACATAAAATTTATTGTTCTGACCTTGTATCACAAGGACTCCTCAGGTATGTAAAAAAATTCAACTGGTCTATCAAAATGGACTTAGACTAAAAGGAAAACTGCAAAGCATGATTTCCAGAAGTTTTTTGAAATTAAAAAAAAAAAAAAAACATACCTCTGGAGTCAAAAAAATTAGGCTGGAATCCTCACAAGTTTGGATTTTAGTATTTACTCAACAGCATATATTCATATTCTTAAAAGTATAACAAATTCCGGTTTCAGAGAGAATCGGGTAGTATTGGTCTCAAATTTGCATGCATCAGGAAATGCAATGGTACTGAAAAAGGACAGACAACCAGAACCTTTTCATACGAAGCTCCAGAGAGCCTTCATCTCTTTTGACTGATACTTGGAGTCCATTCTGCTTTGACCTCAGACTGTTCTGAGCATCACCATCTTGACTGCACTGAATTATTTGGGCCAATTCTATCTGCAGTTCCATTCGTACAGCCTCCTGCATGAACAGGATTTCAATGGAGTGATTCAGACAGAAATTAAGTTCTTTGCCTTTCAGAGAATAAACATTTCTTCAAAGACAGGTCAAGATCACCGTGTATTAATATATTCCTATGTCTGCCCCAAAAAGCAAGTAACTTTTTTTCCATTGTCTCATCCTCTATATCTGTGTGGCTGAGCAGCAGCCCAAAACAATTTAACCTTAGCAAGCAAATTTCATTTGTTACCTGCCAAATGCTGATAGAAAAGATGACTATGAAAAAGCAATAAAATCCTCATTCTAAGGCAATAGGTAACATGCCTTCACTATAACACACTTGCTAAATAACATTCAATGAACTCATAAAAGCATTTAATTTAAATATAAATGCTTAGCAACTCCATTTTTCAGGGACTAAATGACACTTTTGCTTGTGTTTCTTTGAAATGCATTTGCAGAATAGACATCCTTTGAAAACCCACAGTTAGTGTTATTTATTATTACTATTACTGCAATGATCACAGACCACCTTGAGGTCAGGGTTAGAGTGCACTAGAAACTAAACATATATACTCACTGCCTTAGAGAGCTTTCTCATTGGAACAGATCTGGCAAAGGCAAAGCTAAAAGAAGAAACGTTGGTCATGTCCTAACTCAGTTGCAGAGCTAAGAGTTAGTACAAATCTCCAGACTTTTCTTTCCAGTGTCATATCCAGGATGTCCCAAAAAAGGTTGACTCGAATAACTAGTTGAGATACAAAATGCCACTAGCTGTTTTAAAAAGGATGCAGGCTCAAAGAAACAAACTCAGAAGTGAGTTGTGTTATTGAACTCACTAAGTCCATCAAGAAGCCTAAAAGCCACTTGGTGAGCATTAAGAGGTCCCAGTTTTCTTCAGGAGTAGGGACACCTGCCCTTGGTAGTCAGAAGTGTTTGACTTGTTTCTCTGATAAAAACATACCGAAAGTAATCATACAAATATAATCTGCCTTCCAAAATGTGAATCCCTAAATTTCCACTTTATCCTTCAGATGTCAGTCAACAGCAGCTCTGGGTAGTCCATCAGCTACCTAGTGAATAACAAGAATATTCCCCATTGTTTTAAATTTACTTAATAAAATTCTAATGACATAATTTTTATAAACTTACTGGAAGCCAGCAACATCTCACTCACCTTATTCAAGCTATTAGCTTTTTAGAGTGTTTTCTTTCTTAGTTTGCTGTATAGATAACTAAGACAAGGGGCTGTAGGGCAGCAAGAAAAGTCCAGTTGGTACTTGTTACAAGACCCTTTAAGCATTTTATCCACCTACTGCAAATTTTTTGTGCATTCATCTTACGGATTTTGTTGCTAGAATATGGAAGCATTTTCATCTAGTGGAATCCAGTAATATCCTGAATGAATTAACAGAATAGGTATTCTGGTAATTTCAGAACAGTTTTTCCATGGAGAACAGCATATACACAGAATTGGTTTAAAGACATCGTGTTTACAAGAAAGACATTCTATCACTCACCAGTTGCAGGATAGTATGAGAACATCTAGCTTTGGAATTTACAGTTTTCCTATACCATGGTAGTAACCCTAACCAAATGCCTGAAGCCTAAGCCCCAACCCAAAACCCTAACTCCTCATTCTAAGCCCCTAACATTCAACCTCTCACCTACCCCTAATTCTAACTGGTTTGGTGCCCAAGAAGTAGCAGAAGAGCAGGAGTTGTATGCCTAATGCATATAATTTAGCTATGATATACTTCCTCTAAAACTAATCGTGCGGTTTTAAGTATGATCCTGTACTTTGAGTAATGCAGAATCAGATCGTTTGCCAGCTTCATTGACTACCACTTAACAAACCCTTGTCAGTTTAATCCAGCTGAGGATCAACCACATGTATTTAAAATTATCAAAAAAATGTTGGTTTTAAATTGCGGGTTCTTCTGCATTCAGATCACTTGAAATAATCTTCAGCTATATTTGTGGTCCAAAATGTGATTTGGTATCACTCAGGATGAAAGATTTCCTAACACATCTACAGAACATAAAAAGCTTAGGCAGGGAGACTTCAATTTTCCAGCTTGTCCTTCAGTCTGAAAATGGCAGTACTTTTTGTTATGGGGAATGGCAGCAAGAGCTGCATGGCAGTCTCTGTGCCTGTTCAATTATTGCCCATTCTAATCAGATTGCCAGCAAGGGATCATTAGGAGTTCGGTGTTTATGATGTAAAATATCTACTAGGAACTGGATTTTGATCATCACTTCATTTTACATCTGTTTCCCACTAACCAATGGAACAAAAGAGTGTTAATCACTCTTGACCTTTCCTGGATTTGAACTAGCAACTTAATTGCTAATCCCTACTGAGGGACTCCGAAGTACACTATAGAGCCCCTGAGGCACACAGCTTGACCCTCTCTGTTCAACATTGGTTTTAACCAACAACATCATCAAGAATATGCTCAAACTTGACAATGTTAATTACAGCTTTGGCCATAGTTTCAAGATAAAGTAGAGATGAAACTCTCTAACTAGAACATTAAAAATATCTGCCAACCTCTAGGTGATTCTATGTGAATCAAAAAGTATCTCCAGCCAAGAAGATCTTGCAGCCAAGAAGATCTTGCAGACTCATGCTACTGCACTGTCAGTTTGCTCCTCAGATATGCCCAACTCCTGGCAATTAGAATTCTTAAGGGGCTGGGTGAAAATCTGTTAGTTTTGGCTTGTTTCAAAATCTTCCCCCAGATGGTAATATAATTCCAAACCAGCTGAGACTCACTTTGTGTTGAATTTCATTGTAAAAAGGATCATACAGCAAAGAGATGAACAAAAGGTTTTCCCTTCCTCAAATTTCAAGCTACTGCATGAAGAGCATTTTCTTTGAGTTTTTTTTCTGAATATGATTAGCTTATTCTAAGTTCCTTATCTCCAAATCTAATCTTTTTCCTTGGTTATTTTCAAATTTACATTCAATTATATTTCAGACTGACATTTACTAACTGAGAGAGAAGAAACATAGAGGCAATATGGTCTACCACGCACTCAGGTCTTATTGCAAAGCTTAAAACTGGAAGAACATGGGGTTCTACCTGCATGATGTCTGCCAGATTAAAATGTCATTGAGCTGATATTAATTTTCCTATAAATGCCAGTGCGTAGCACTATTGCAGTGTGTCACAGAGGTTCATGCTTCTTACATGTCTATGTCAATATATATTGCTTTTTTACAAGACTGAAGATCATATTTGTAACTAAGCTTAGAACCATATTTCTGCTTTAAACCCGCCAGTTGAAGACTTCTCTCTATGGGTTACGTTTACTTTTCTGTAATGTTTAGAGCACATCACCATTGCAAACTGGAATGCAGAGCCCACTGCCCTAAGATTGTTCTGATTAACATCTCAGACAGGAATACCAGCAAGGTCCCGCAAAGCAGACAAACTGTGTGGACATGATTCTGTGCAGAAATTAGATCCAGAGCTTAACTTGGGCATTGTGCTGAGCTGATGCAGCCCCATCCTTTCTGGTTCAGGAGACAGCTTGCGCAGTTCTAGCTCAGAGCTCTGCGCTGTATTTGTTGCACAGTATTGGCAGAGCCCTAATTTTCTTCATTTTTATCCATTTAAAAATGTATATCTTCCAAAGTAGATACAAATCACAGTAGTTTTATGTGTTCACTGAGTCATGTCCTGTGTGAACAGAGTTCAGGCTTCATGAATCCAGTTGCACGATGATTTTGGCAGGCACTAGGTAGTTCACACAAAGGGACACATAGAAAGCTACCTCCCCGTTTGATGGGCTACTGGCTACTCAGGTTGTGCCTCAAGGAACAAAAAGAGAGCACCGGTTTTCTAGCATACAAACAAAAATGCTTTATAGCATGAGCTGACTGGGCTTTAGTGGAGTTACTCCAGAACTACACTGGAATGATGGAAGTTCTAATCTGCTCCACATAATACTGAATAGCCCGGTCAATATTAACATACTGAAATGAGTAATTAATGTTTGTCAGAACTGAGGACCTTTTCCCTTTCCTGCTGTCTTGGTCACACTGGGACAGGCCTACATAAGTAACAAAAATTATTTTTTAAATTAGTATTTTAGGCAACTTAAGCCAAGAAAGGAAAAAACTCTTTTGTAAGTCTTGCCCTTAGATCTCAGCAAGAGACACACACAAGTCCCCACAGAAAGCTGGCCAAGAAAGTGTGTTTTGTGTTGTGTTGCATTGTGTTGGAAATATTTCCTTGACATTTTTTGAAATTTTCAAACTTTCATAAGACAAATCACACACCAATCTCTCTTAAGGACTTCAAAGAACCAGCAAAACACAGCAAAAGCCACGAAAAGACTCAGGACTTTTGAACCATTCCCAGCCCTCCTCCTGTTGCTGCAGCTCCTCCAGGAAGACAGCTTGCCAGCTTCCACAAACAAATCCCCAGCATGAGGGGACCAAGGCATTGGATGGACTCAGTCACAAGGAACTTGTGGCCAGTAAGCCAGGCCACCTGTTCTAGCAGGGATTGAGGCATGGAGAGGGGTTGAATTCCATTTCCTTAGCAATTCTCTTTACACAGCTTCCCAGTGTTTATCAAATCCCTGCCACCTGGAGAAACTCTCTTTGTATCTAGCAGAGAGAGGGAACAATGGAGCAGAATGCAGGTTTCCCCATCCCAAATTGACACTGGAAACACTGAAGTAACTGCTACAGATCTTATGATGGAAATACACAGTTTTCCTGGGAAGAAGATGAAGACATTTCTGGCAGATTAAAAATAAATAAATAAATAAATTATCATTCATTTCTGTGAAAATGCAGGGAGACTGAAATAGTGGAACAGCTACAGTTACTCCAGAGGGAAGTTTCCATTCATTGTTCTCATATTATTTACCACACTAAGGCCCAGATGTTAGCAGGAACTTAAGACCATTCACCTGCAAATCCTCTTCTTCTTAGTTATTAATATAGTCAAAAGATAATGATCTCAGCAACATACCACCAGGAAGTTAGACACAGACAAACACATATGAAAACCACTTTTTTCCTTTGCTTTGCAACATAGAAAAAAATAAATATTTCTTTCAATATTTGGGGAAAATATTTAAATGGTTCATCGCTAGTACATTTATAAAACGTAATATGAAAAATATTTATTGACACGGATTTCGTTATTCTGTGGGAACTCAAAATAGAAATAATATCGTGTTCAGATCCAGCACTTTTCTTTAAAGATGTCAAAGAACTTTACAACAGAATCAAGTTTGTCTACTACATAAGAATTATTATAATAATTAAAAATTATAAATGGTAAAACTAAAGTACTGAAAGTTACACAACTTCCTAGGGGGAACCCAAAATTGCTCTGAATGCCACTTTGACTGCAAAATTGTAGCATCACCAGAAATCAATTCAAGAAGAATCAAGGACAGTTACATTGCATTTTTGGCAAAGGCATTAATGCAAATGTGGTCCCAGCAGAAAAGAACAGGCAAAAGAATCTGTTTAAGAGGAATCAATTTTAAGCTAATAAATATCTGCTTTGATCAGAAATTCAGGAAATAATTGCAAGATTAAAAATAGAAAGTACAAATAACTAATAACAGATTCTGAAAGGAAATGTGTACATTGAAATCCAAATGGTACAATTTTTTTTCCTCGAATAAACTACCTGAATTAGGCGTAATGAAAAATGAGACAAGACAGACAAGAATACAAAGCTTCTCAGTGCTGGTCCATCATTGGCAAAGTTGCAGAGAGAAATGAAGGTTTATAGTTGGTGTGGACCCGTGTGACACTTTCTGGAGAAGCAAGCTTTTTATTCAGAAAAGGAACAGATGTTTTGGCAGATAGCACAGAAAGAATCCTGTCAGAGACTATAAACTAGGCTTGAAGGGAAGAAAAAAAGAGTGTGGAAAAAATGTGAAGTATAAAACAAAAGAACCAAAATGACACGGATAAAATAGAAATGCAGAAAAAAGACAAGGGCTTTGTTAAAATTGAAAAGAGAAAGTAAATGTGCTAAACTCTTTGTAACTTTGGAAGAAGTTTTAAGGAAAAAAAAAAAAACAAACTTATCTCTCTTCCACTGACACAGCTCATTGCAGCATGAGGCTGGGAGATTAATTTTATAACTGCAGACAGAAATCAAATAAAAGGAAGAGTCAATGCCCTTTTTAAGCATCAGTAGAGAAAGATCACAAGTACACAGCCAATATTAAAATGCAGCTAAGGTTTATGGCCAACATTTAAGTAGATTTGCACTGGAAGAACAAAAAATAACCAGCTGTGTAAATGGAGATGGGCATACCACCATCACCTACCCCTGCACCCAAAAGATTTCCTCTTCTATTTGTTTGCTTCTTCTGAACAAAACAAATGTGTTTAAGAAGATTTTAAACTCAAACTCACCAAGCCAATTTCTGTGAATACCCTCTAGTCTTGATAAAGAAGAGCTTTGCCAAGAAATTCTCAGCCTACTCCGTTCCAAAATCTACTGCTGCTGGACAACAACATTTTAAATATCCTCTTTAACCTCCAAGAACAACCTTGTCTGAAAAAAAAAGTGAAAGAAGCTGGTATCAGGGTAGCAAAGCCGGTTAGTCAGGGATCAGTCCTGCCATCTGCTAAGAGCCAAGTACCAGCTGAAGATACTATGGCACATCTTGGTACAAATATCTAACTTGCAATGAAATGTGGCCATATGCGAGGTGCACTCCCAGCTGTGTATCTGCTGTGCTCACACCAATACTTAAACAAGTAGTCATAACGGATTCGGATACTGTATGTCAGATTCCCTGTAGCAAGAGCCCACACACCTGCCCTTAGCATGTAGTAAATTCAAGGTAGGTGAAGGTCACTTGTGCATAAAGAAAAACAAAAAGTTATCACAGGGAAAAAGCAAAAGCATAGATTTTTATTACAGAATATCCAAGACCACACCTTAACTTCCACTGCAATAAGCTGCCTATATCCTAAAATAACACTAGTGGCCAGCAGGTATGCAGCTTAAGGGACAGTTCTTGAAAAGACCTTAAAATCAAAGACTAAATTTAGTGTTTAAATGTCCTGGATAGCTGTTTCTATGAGGAGAGACCCATATAGTAACACTGACTAGAGAAAGAATTGGGAATGTAACATCACAATGAAAGTGTTACACACTTTTCTCTTTTGGATGGTAACCCCTATGTTAAGTCATTAAAGAGGCGCCATTTCTTGCACAGCAGAAAATTGAATATGTCATTAAAAACAAGCAACCATGAGAAAATTTACAGCCAGAGGAATGTACGAGGAAGAGCATCAAGAAAATTAATACAAAGTCCCAGTAAAGCCGGCACGAAGAAATAAGGTGGTTCTCCCGGATAAAAAATTGGCCATACAAGCACTTTTTTTGCATTCCGTATGTATTTCCATCAGTGGCTTCCATTTAAAATGTTCTCAGTCTTCATTAAAAATCAGATTTTCCTGTCTGATGGACATGAAAGCTCAAATTCACATCTGCAAATTAACTATGTTCTTTCTGCTTCATACATCAACTATTATGTGCAACGTTATTGCTGGAATTGTATCTTAGCTTACAATTTGATGATTATGGTACATCAGGGAGAAGAAACCGCACCTTTCCCTGCCACAGCTACGTTTTTATTGACTCCACAGTACTGAATGGGGAAATGTCTTTTTGTCAGCAAACTAAGCAGGTCTGACTTGGAGGATTTAAAGGGTGCAGATCTGGCATCAGTGATCAGTTAATGTTTGCAATGACAATGGGATGACAAAAACTAGCTGCTTAGTCTAGGAAGCTACTGCAGCTATTTAGTAGCAGAAGCAGAAATGTTTATGCCAGAAACAATAAGGGATGGCAAGGTAGCAGACTTTTACCTGTTTTTTCTCAGGAAAGAATGTGCTTCTTCATGAATGGGGAGAATTTTTGCATTCTCACCACCAACCCACCACAGCTTTCCAGCCTGTTATTCATCACTAAGAAACAATATGAAGTAATCTCGACAGTGGTTCCCACTGACTATGTGGCTTTTAGGTTTTGTGATATATGATCAGTCCTCCCTGGGAAAGTCTATAGCCTCCTGGTTTATTCCTTCAAATTCCAGAACCATGAAACAGAAATGAAACAAGGTTTTTCAGCTTGCTCTCTCACAAATTCTCTGAGGCATCCAGCAAGGTCTTTCCTCCTCCTCCCCCAGACTACTCAAAATCTTCTTTGACTCTGAAAACTGGGTTTGTGTCTTCTGAGAAACAAATTCTTCACTGATGAAGTCTGATTAAAAGTAAATCTCCCCTGTTCTGTAAAGAGGAAACAATTCAAATCATTTCTTACTGAATAGAAAAGCCACAAGTCCAAAACGCCAGAGGACAGACGGATTGATCAAAAAGACAACAAAGCCTTTCCATTAACTTCGATAGACTTCGGTCTTAAGTCATTAATCAGCACTGTTAAGAACTGTGGGTCTTGTAGAGAGGATTTGTACTAGAAAAACAGAGACAAAAAAATACAATCTTGACATTTCCACTAGACAAGAGAAACTCGGGGAATGTAATCACAGCCATATCACAGTTGCTAGATTATGATAACCAGTTTTATATTTAAATAGAGCAGGTCAATAACAAATTAAGTATGGAACAAATGGCATTTTGTTCGCCACCATGTTTTTTGACTGATTGTTGTCCTGAGTGGTGGCACACATATATTTTTATTTTAATTTTAAAAATAAACACTGTGGCTACAATACAGATCCACATGCTTTCTTTTGCAGAATTATTAGCCCATGTATTTCTATATGGAGATTCTCTATGTATCAAGACATTAATAGAAGATTTAAAATTACAAAGACAATGGAGACCTTTGCACCACAAATTTCATTATTTTTATAGCATGAGAACATAATTTATATTCAATAACTATTTATGTATCCTTGATGTTGCTTGTTTTGTTTGCTGCTATTACATATTACGTAGAAAACTTAGTTACATGCCCACCATTTTTTCATCTAGATCATCCTCCTGCTTAATGTTGATTTGCATGTGACTGTGGGATTAGTCATTTATATATTTTTTTCTCTTGTTCCTCCTACAATTCTCTTACATTTTTCTCCCTGGTGTGTACAAACCTGTTTGCTGAACCACCTTCCTGAGCTATCCCAGTCAAGTGTGAATTATTTTGCTTACTTGTATTATAATGCCAAATTCCTCACAGCTGCAAATCATTACTTCTCATAATTTTACTCACCTATGCTTCTCCTTCTTTGTGTTGCTCTAGTAAATGAAAATTATCATTATGCTGATCCTCACAAAATGGCTGAAGTAATTTGCCTTCATTTGTGTTTGCCATTACCTGCTAACTCCAGGATTCTTTCATCTGCTAAAGCTAATCATCTTCCCTTATCCAAACAAGTTGAACTTTTCAATGGTTGCTGCAGTGATACTGATCAATATTTAACCAAAACTGGCACAACCTTTACTGTGGGTCTGATGGGTGCAAAACCTTCTTGGTGCTACTGAACCCTCAGAACATATTGCAAGGAATCACCAGGTCTGAAAAGTCCCAGGGGCAGATACATGCAAAGAGATGTTGGCTGCCTAGAAAAGCTTTTAAATGTCTAGTCTGTGTTTTAGAATGTGCAATAGATAAAGCTTCTTAAAATCATCAGCACTTATGTCTCTGTCTCCCTCTCTCTCATTAACTTTTAATCTAATTAAGGTAGATCACTACTTAAAATAATCAAATGTCTTCCTTTCCTGAGCGAGTTCTGCCTGTAACCAAATAGTACCTTTCTGAGAAGGAATGTTTAGCTGTCACTATCCCCAAGAGCAGAAGTGACGGTTAAACATCAGTAATTTCGGGTCTCCCTGTTTCTAGTCACCACTTTTAAGTCCACTGACATCCTCCCTCTATTATAATATGATTTTGCTTATACCTGCTCAGGTTCTTGTGTTTCTAATCTCTGGGACAGACTCCATCTGCCCCTGGAGCTTTGCTAGTCTTTAGACATTCTAATATCCCGATCATCTGTTCAGATATGGTCTTGATTTCCCTCGATATTTCTTCTTCCTCTCGTAGGAAATTTACATCCATTTCCAGCATCTGTCACCCACTCTCTTGTAAATGTTAAGGCAAATAATCAATTTAATGTCTATAAGTTCTGTCCATTAATTATGCTACTTTCTTACTCCTGCTACCATTATGGACTTCTCATACAAAGTACTTTAAAATTACTTCACAAAACAGCTCAGCATGTCTACTCCCATGTTGACTCTTTCTATAGGCTTAGGCTTCCCATGAAGAACACATATTTGCCACCTTCTCCTATAAAAGCTAAAAAAGAAATCTATTGTGTGCACTAGTTTTTCCCAAATCTCCCATTAACTACCTGGTCTTGACTGTGGCGTGTTGTAATTGCCTTGATCAGCTGTATTAAGCCCCTGATCTTCAGGGAACCTAACCTTCTTTTGTAAGCATTTTGATATAGCTGGTCTTGCAACAGAACTTTCAATGGTGAGGATTATATAAAATTCAAAGTAACCACCTAAAGCTTTTGAAAAAATTTAATAGGATGGCATAAGTATCTGTGCAACAAAAATGGACAGAAGTGAGTTTATGTCACCATGACTACTCACACTGTATTTTTGTATGCACGTGTGTTATTTTTTAAGTTCTTTTATTGTCCTCATTCAGACAAAAGAGTCTTAGTTTTACACATGAGAAAAGCAGGACAGACTGCACCACTGACACAACTTCCTCTCGACACCAGTCAGTGCTTCCCTTTTACCTATAAATACTTGTCTCACATGCTCCTAAAAATTGAGATCACATAGTCTCCTTTGTAAATAAGTCCATGTCCTATGTGATACACTTCAGTCTAAATTTTGTAGATGTTTGTGCAGAGCATCTTTAATGAATGCCCATTCATATTCACCCACAAAGCCAAAGGTCTTTTCCAGTCTGGCATAATTCACCTCAGATCTCCACCATTATAACATCTGTTGCTCTGGTGAACTCTGATCCCCTCACACAGAATCCAATGGAACAAAGGTGTCAGCCTCTTTGACCAATGCCTTTTTATGATTTTCTTAAGAATCAGATATAATCTATTTGCCTTCCTCTTCAAATTCCTACTCATTTTTATCCTACCTATCATCTCCAGTGAGTTCTGTCTCCATTTAGACCATAATGTTGGCTTCCATCACCCATTTGTCAGATATTTTTAAACAAGCTCCTCTGTGATTTTTTTCCCAAGCATCTGCCACACAACCTCATTATCTTCCCTCAAATCCCTCATTAAAACTCTCTTGCTGTGATGCCTACAAAAAAACATGAGAAAATGTTTAAGCTAATAATGCACTGAGACGCTCTCTCTCATACTGACCAACATTGCCTCATTGTTTCCTTGTGCTCCTTTAGCTGTCTGGTTCCATGTGTTGTCTCTTATCTCATATTTGAATCACAGCCTCCCCATGTGGTCCTGGTTTATGACTTAGAGCTCTTTGGTGCTGATAATATGAATAATAAGCAGAAGAAAAGACTTCTCCTTCTCATTATACTTTGCTAGCTCCTGAAAACATGTTCACACTTCCCTTTTGTGTTAGTTTCTAGCAAGTAATTATAGAAAGCACTATAATATAATCTCAAAGCCCTCTCTCCCTTTTCAGAAGGGAACACATAAGTGAGGGACCAATTCATCCTCTATTCAGAAAAAAAATATTTGAAAAGGAGAACTATGGGTAAGAGGGAAAAGCTCATGTTTCAGCATATTTTTTTTCCATAGAGGACAGAGAAGTTCAACCCTGTTTTCTCGCTATCCTGTTCCTGCCCCTTAGGACAGAACAAATAGGATTCTCTTCAAGGAAAGGATGAGGTCTTTCCTGTGGATTAGCAATTTCCGTTCTTCCTTGCCTGACTGCAACTACTTGCTGGGTACAGTCCAAGTCCCGCTGCATTTGAAGGCACACACTCCTGCTCTGGCACTTCCCAAGGAAAGGGAAGGGTTTTCCTTCAGGAAGAGAAAGAATATTTTTTTTCCACCAATGATGGAGAACAGAATGAAAGTGAATGTTTTTCTCATTACACATTTTACAGCCTCTCAGCTCAGCATTATTTCCATACTCAGGTCTTAAACTTATTTGTTATCCTCCATAATATGCACACCCAAAGCAGCTCTAAAAGGAGCCTTTCCTATCAACAAACCTCCTCTGCATGGATCCCAGAGTGACACTGAAGTTTGATGTTCCCAGTTTGGCTTTCAAGTCCTCTCCATATATAACGTGTCCTTAGCCACTGTATTTTTCCTTTTGTACTTTGTCTCTTTCTGTGCTTTTTACCGGATTATTCTAACACTCATGCATTGCTCAAGGAACGACTCCTGTTCACAAGGAGGGTAGTTATTTCTCCAGTCTGGCACATGATCACGGTGGATACTACACAGAGATGTAGAAATTACTTTAGACAGAAGTACAATTCATTAACATCTTCAGCTGATAATTGTCTATCACCTGGAGAACTTTAACGCCCTTTTAACAAGAGATATGACTGAGAGAAAAATGTATAAATTTATACATCTAACAAATTATCCACAGACAGCAATAAATCATACAGCAATTACTCACTTTTGCATGTAAGCAGTCAGTTTTGACATCTATATATTCTATATAGACAATACCACATGAAGTCACAGACTTTGTGTTGCTCAGGTGAGAGAGACCTTTGGGAAAACTTGATACTAAATTTCTCCTCTGTGTTTCCATTTTGTAAACAAAGAAGACTAATAATGCGAGCTGACAAATTATATCAGTTATGTTGATGAAAGACTAAACTCTGCATCCTATTATTTTAATCAATCTGAATATGGGAAAATGGTTTAATTATGAGAATTTAAGCAGTCATAGAGATTTAGGAGTTCATTAATCCCATAGCACATCCATGGGAGGTAAGCCTGGAACTGTAGCTCAAGCACTAGGCAGAGCCAGAGGGTATTCTAGCACAGAAGTTTGGAGACAACATGGAGTAGGTGTAATCTTCACCTCTTCAAGAAGCATTTCAGAATTGCAATTGTGGAGTTTCTTTGTGCTCCTAGGGGATTGAAGCAGCTCCATGCTGTTAGCATAATCTCATTCTACAAAGACAGCAAATGCAAATGTATTGTCCCTCCTTTGATTTCATGTTGACAACATTGTGTCAAGCTGATCAACCAGTCTCCGCTTAATTGTAAATTATTACCTGGAGAGAAATTCAACTCTTTACAGCTTTCACATCAGAAACGTATTGGAAAAATAATAATGAATAATGCATTCTGTCAGGAAGCTCTGTTTCGTATAGTCAACACCTGCTAGTGCCTTACTAGCAGCTATACAAATCTTATGGATACGCGTTATAAAAGAAGGGATGTTCACTCCATGCAATGTATACAGAAAGGTTCACATGTTATAAACACAGCAGATACTCAGGTTTGACAACTCACAGTGTAAGGACTTTCTTTTCACACAAATCTTGCTAGGAAACATTTTGACATAGTCCATGTGCTTTTAGAAAGCTACCCGAAGTGAACAGTTCTATCTTAAAATGTTGGGCCACCTTAAGAAGAAACTCAAACACTCTTTGGGAAAAGAAAGAAAAAGAAAAGGAAAAAAAGAAAAAAAAAAAAAGCAAACAAAAAACTCAAAGACAAACCATAACCTTCCAGAATTCCCTTTAACTTTTTCTGATTTTCTTCAGGGGATTTTGATCTCTCTCCTAATATGGCTTTCAATGTGTCTCATATCAATATCAATTTCAGTCTCTCTCCAAATTCAAGCAGACATCTTCACATGAAATTGTGTTCTGATGTAGCAAGAAATGACTTTGCAAGACAGCATGAAGGGTAACTTAAGTGAGCTAAAGACATGTAAAGTAACAACAGATTAAGATATTAAACCTTGTTTTAGATTATTTGTGTAATAATATGAACACACACCAAAAAAAATCTTCCTCAAAAAAGGAAAAGCAATAATGTGATCATGTAACAAATGAAGTTAAGGAGGAGAATCAATTACCTGATCTACAGTCTATGGACCCAATTTAAAGTTATGCACCATTTACGAAGATCTTTTGAATAATTCACTCGGGGGAAAAAAGTTCAATAAGTGCTGTCCAATAAAGCACAAAGCTTTACAGTTCATTTAAGCTATGTTTCTTTATGCACAAGTGGCCATATCCCCATTATGCATCCAAGGGTGCACAATCACAAAACAAGGTGGACTGTGACAGAAAGGGACATGACCTGTTCCAGTACACAAAATATATGCATTACCAGTGCTCATTTAGTTGAGGAAAAGTAAAATAGGTATAAAATGTCAAACCCCCTGATGTAGCCTTAACTTAAAATAAACGTTCATTACCTTTGAGGGTTTTATTCTGAGCTTTGCTGCAATAAAAATAAAGGATGAAGAAGAGAAGAAGTGTAATCACTTGCAGAAATTGCCCAAGACAACATATTCATGTTAAACCTGATACATGCAATTTGCAGGTTTTGTGGCCCCACATTGTTTACAAACATCTGTCACTGACCTGCAGGTTAACATAAATCATCACCCATGAAGGCTTTTGATTACTTAGATTTTGAAGGAAGTAATAGGTAGCGAACCTGTGGATAGTAAAAATCCAGCGGAACAGTTTAATAAATTGGGTAAAAGCAACTGAAGAGATTTCTGAAGCCCAAGTAAAAATATAAATTTTATGAATGAAGAATTGCCAAAATCTTACATCACACCACGTACTACAGTGCCTGGAACCACTGGGTAGAGAGGAGACTAAATTAGCTGAAAGATCCCATCACCATGGTATCTTTAGGAATTTTCAAGGAAAAGGTAATTTCAAGGAAAATTGTAGTAATATTATCTTGTATATTTGGCAATGGCTGAAGCATTGCCACAACGTTTCCCCAATCTGCTGTCTACATTTCAAGAGAAATGTTAATAAACTGTACTCAGTTCACAGAAGAGCCTTGAGCATGCTTAGCAGATCAGAAGATCTGTTGATAGCTAAATACTCCAAGAGCTACATATTTTACAGAAGATTAGGAACGATTTGATCTACAGCTTAAAAGAACATATATGGGAAACAGAAATTTAATAACGGTTTCTTTGATCTACAGCAGAGCACAATTTTAAGGAGACATCCCAAAAAACTTCAGAAAAAAATGCATAAAAAAAAAAATGAATAAAAGCCATCAGCTTTGGAAAAGACTAGGAATTAGAAATGGGGAACATCTGATCTTACATAGGCCAAAAGTTCCCCAAACTGTTATAGCACAACCAAAGGAGTGTTGTGCACACATCATAGCATTCTCAGAGATAAGATACAAAGAAATACAGAAGAATCTACATTCACAATGGAAGACAGACTACAAGACATGAAATGGGAACAGTTAAGTATGTTACCAACAGAAAAACCTTTGAAGCTATTAGTAGACAAACATGCAATTAAGATTAAAAGGTGACAGCTCAGTAGTGATTTCACCAATTGTGGTGGATTGACTCTGGCTGGATGCCATATGCCCACCAAAGTCGTTCTATCACTCCCTTCCTCAGCTGGACAGCGGAGAGAAAATATAATGAAATGCTCGTGGTTTGAGATAAGGACAGGGAGATCACTCAGCAATGACTGTCACAAGCAAAACAGGCTCGACTTGGGGAAAATTAATTTAATTTATTACCAATCCAATCAGAGTAGGGCAATGAGAAATAAAAACTAAATCTTAAAACACCTTGTCGCCACCCCTCCCTCTTCCTGGGCTCAACTTCACTCCCCATTTCTCTACCTTCTCACCCCAAGTGGTGCAGAAGGATAGGGAATGATGGTTGTGGCCAGTTTATCACATATTGTTTCTGCCACTCTTTCCTCCTCAGGGGGAGGACTCCTCACGCCCTTCCCCTGCTCCAGCATGGGGTCCCTCCCATGGGAGATAGTTCTCCATGAACTTCTCCAGTGTGGGTCATTCCATGGGGTGCAGTCTTTCAGGCACAGACTGCTCCAGCGTGAGTCCCTCACGGGGTCACAAGTCCTCCCAGCAAACCTGTTCCAGAGTGAGCTCCTCTCTCCACAGGTCCACAGGTCCTGCCAGGAGCCTGCTCCAGCGCGGGATCTCCATAGGGTCACAGACTCCTTCAGGCACACATATGCTATGGCGCGCGATCCTCCATGGGCTGTAGGTGGATATCTGCTCCACCATTAACCTTCATGGGTTGTAGGGAGACAACCTGCCTCACCATGGTCTTCACCATGGACTGCAGTGGAATCTCTGCTCCAGCATCTGGAGCACCTCCTCCCCCCCCCTTTTTCAGTGACCTTGGTGTCTGCAGAGTTGTTGCTGTCACATATTCTCACTCCTCTCTCCTGCTGCAATTGCCCAGTTGATTTTTTTTTCCCCCTTCTTAAATACTGTATCACAGAAGCACTACCACTGCTACTGATGGGCTCGCCCTTGGCCAATGGCAGGTCCAACTTGGAGCTGGCTGGCATTTGCTCTATCAGACATAGGAGAAGCTTCTAGCAGCTTCTCACAGAAGTCCCCCTTCTAGTCTCCCCACTACCAAAACCCTACCACACAAACCAAGTATACCAATATATCTACTGTCACTGAAGAAAAAGATTATTAGAAGATGAATGCTCTGAATATCTTCAACAGCTGATGATATCTTACAATTTCTACAGTTTAAGCACAGGAAATGAAGAAGCGAAAAAGAAATGGAAAGAATAGAAGTGCTTCATGATAGCGAAACTGGATTAACTTGAACAGACTTTTTGAAGTACCTTTACAAAGTACTGTTTTTTTCTGTTATGTTTACTCACAAACATCCAAGAATAGCACAGATGGTGTTACTATCAGCTAGACTGATCATGCACTTACTAAGTCAAGACAAAAACCTTTGTCTTTTGGCATCGAAAACCTAGAGGGAGGCAACTGTAACTCATATGACTGTCTTGTAAGAGAAATGCAAGAGAAAAAATAACATAGTAGAGAAAATACAAAATATATGAGTACATATATAAGACATTGCCTTTAGATAATCCAAATTCTGCATACCAACGTAAAGTATTAAAAAAAAATATCTGTAGTCTGCTATATTAAATTGCAGATGTGTTGACACCAAGAGGAAAGACATCAGAAAAATAAAGGGCAGTACAAAAGCACAGCTTCCAGAAATATATCCACATACTGAAGACTGTAAATGAATAACTTTGAACTAACGTGCAACGTGGACAGTGTACCAGGGTAATCAGTGTGCTACTGAGGAACATGAAAAGGCTGAATGAGAAGCTGCAAGTCTACAAAGACAACACAAAACTTCATGGAGAGAATGAATCAGAATAAATTCACTGAAAACGTGAGTAGCTTTCATAACTTCATGACATAATTAACTGCATGTAGAATACTATGTCCACTCTTGGACCCCTTGGTACAGGAGAAATGTCAGCAAACTGGAGGCAATCCAGAGAAGATAGCTAAGGTGCTAAAGCATATGACATATGAGGCTGAAGAAACCAGGTTCAGTCTGGAGAAAAGTCTAAGGAAAGACCTAATTGCCAGAGTTCAACTACCTAAAAGGGACCTACAGAGAGGATGAAGACAAGTTTTTCCAGGGAATTTTCTATAAAGACAAGAGGCAACAACCACAGAGAAATTCCTGTTGAACATGAGAAAAAAAATTATCAACATGAGAGCAGTCAAGTATGGGGACAGGTGCTTCAGAGACTGTAACATCTTCATTTACAGTACTGGACTGAATACAGCCCTGGTCAACCTGATTAACTTCAAAAGTTAGCCCTGCTTTGAGCAAGGGGTTGGCATAAATGACTTCCAGAAGACAAAAAGAAAAAGACCAAATTGTGGTTACCCAAGCCATCCTTCAGATAAGAAACAGGAGTAACAAATTGCAAAGTTAAATACAGAATGAAAACAGATATATTAAAAACCAGTTACAAAATCTGAGAAAGAAAAATTAATCGATACTGAGAAATAGGAGCATTTTAGTAAGACTTTGGTGATAAACTGAGAGGCAGAGGCAAGTATTATCTGATTATTATCTGAGAAACGAAGGGAAGTTAATGTAAAAAGGGTAACCATTACTCTTCCATGAAATCTGTAGCTATAAGTGCTAGCTTTTTAGTATGCAGTGGCATTAGAAACTTTGCTTTCCAAAATTTTTGTTTGAAGCTATTTCATATCTTTCCTTTGAGCGTCAGGCCTGAAAGGTCAGAGAGGGAAGGATTATTTTGTGAGGTGTATTCCCCCACTGAAAAGTGGGTGTTTATATCCATCATTGATTTTCTGTAGGAGTTCATTGAAGTGCAGATTTGTTGTTCAATTTTACCAACACTCCTCCTCAGTTTCCATAACGGCATTTGGCGTGCTAGGTGAAATATATTATTATTCAATGGTTCCTTTGGAAGAAATACTTACTATGCCGTGATGGAGAGCACTGGCAAATTGTACGTTGGTTCCTCAGGCAAGGTTGGGCCCATTCAGAGGATTATAGTATGTAGAGAATTTGCTTCTGACGACTGAGTTTAGAGGGGCTGAGACTGTGCAAGAATTTTACAAGGGTATCCATGCATGAAGAAAAGAATATCAAGAATGAGAAAGTCTGATAAAAGATAAAAGTGGAAATCATTTTATTACAAGAAATGCAACCACAGAAATATGGTAGGGGTACTTAGACAAGCTCCATAAAGAGAATGAAAAGGCTAACAACAAATGGCCACTTTCCAGGCAGCAGAGCCAAATTTTGAAGAGATTCAAGAGGCGATCAGAACTCTTAGGAATAACAAGCACCAGGTGTCGACAGTGTTGCTTCTGAAATGTTAAAAACAAGAAGCTATAATCTTAGAGACCTCATCCAATAATTTGTTTGATATGGAGGTCTGTGAAAATGCTAAAGGAACTGAAGAAAGCAGGCACATTTCTAATTTCAAGAAGGAAGACAAAATGTGAAGAGACAGTCTGCTTTCTCTACTTATTATGATTCATGGAAACCTAGCTTTAAGAATTTTATATAGACTTTGCCCTTACAGGCAACAAACAATAGAAGAATGCAAATGTTTCCAGGCATATATAACATTTCATAAATCTCATCTGTATGTATCAGACATTTTCAATGCTTCAGTGACAAAGAAAAATAGTAGTATGATCAGCATACATATTTTAAATAGATTTTAAGAACTGTGTGATAGCATTTTCCAACATGGTCTTTGTACTGCAGTGAAGAAGCTGCCTAATAAAATCATTAGGGGAGTGCAATTGTGTTATATGACTGAAAAGTAGAGTATAGCTGGGGAAATTCCTATGGAATTTGCCAGCAATGTGGGATTATGAAAGGCAAAACTATGTGTGGAAATGGTGTGTTAGAAACGTGTAGAAAGTTTATGAAGAATGTAGGGTAGAAAAAAAATAATTAGGTCTCAAGCAAATTCAATAGCAAAACATACAGTCAGAATTCTGGGAAGGCATTCCAGTCACAAATCTCTTGGAAAACTGTTCTTACACTACTGTTGCACTAAAATGCTGACCAAGGAGGAGGCAGAAAAATATGGCAAGCCCTGCTAAGAATCTTTAATGTCAAGGTGATGAAAGAGGAGAAATTAGAATCTGAGCTTGATTCATCACAGTGATATTCCAGTTTTATAACAGTTGGCCTTCAATGAAATTGATAGTTTCATAATTTCAATAGTGAGTCAGGCTGAGTACAAACTCAGTAGTGAGTTGTGTTTATTCATTGAGCTACAGCTTCCTTTGTTATGGTTGTTATTTATGGCCTGCCCTTGGAGTCGTACCTTATTTGAGGTATGATTCTGAATTATCATCAGACTTGACTTGATACTGTACGTCATTACCTTAAAATTTTGCTGATGGCTAATTTTAATATTCATATGCATGATGCAACTGTAATTCGTCTTTATTCTGTTTTGATTTAATTAAAGTTACCTATCTGAATCATTTTTGTCTTCCCTATTGCTTTCAATCACCATTTCATGCCCCTTTTCTTCATCTTGTAATTATTGCTCTAGGCAGTTGTTAGATCCAGTTAGATTGAGTTCTTTTGTTACTAGCTTTAATTTGACAAGTCATATTGTTATTTCAAAATCAGCAGAAGAGCCACCTGATACTATTATTGGAGATTAGCATATCTTGCTACAAAAGATTTCTTATTCTTGTTCCTTTTTAATAAACAACTTCTAATAGGAAGGAAGCTGCAAATTGGTATCTCTGAGCCAAAGAGGGGTAAATAGGTCATTGACCTTGAAAAAGAATCACATGTAGAAATCAGGGCTATCATGTAGCATTTCATTATTATGAGATTTTCTTCAAGAAGCAAAGTTTGCCCCTGCTCTCCTTTCACAGATCACCAATAGCTTTTTAATCAAGAAAAATTAGCTGAAGATAGTGTCATTTATCTAGGGCTATATAATGATCTTTACAAACGTTTCCTCTGCGCCAATTCTTTTATTTATTTGCTATTTCTGCCTACCTTAATGTCTGGCTATTGGGTTATGAAAATTACAAATGAATATTGCAGCTGAGGAAAGAATTGAGATGTCTTTTGAAATAAGAGTAGAACTCAGCTCCTTCTAGTCCTTTTGTAAAACAAATACTGAATGTATAGATCAACTTACAGAGTGCCATGAAGTTCAACGTATCTAGTCTTTGTTGAGCGAAGAGGAACAAAAAGTAAGATCATAACAGAATTGTGTACCAGTAAGATTTTTCTAATCATTCAGCATTCAAATTGGGCATTGCTCAATTAAATCTCCTCCTTTAAAATTATACATTTTTCTGAAATATTGTTTTAAATGTACATCTAAAACCATAAATTATATTATATAGACAAAAATCAACTGCACCTAAAAATAAACAGTGCCATTTATGAACAAAGACTAAATGTATTTCTTGAGAGGATCAACTCAGTTAAAACAGGAAACTCTTTAAATGAGCTATTCCCAAATAAGC
The DNA here is from genome assembly GCA_013398815.1 of Ibidorhyncha struthersii. NCBI lineage: Eukaryota > Metazoa > Chordata > Aves > Charadriiformes > Charadriidae > Ibidorhyncha > Ibidorhyncha struthersii. The sequence continues at coordinate 314,172 of VZSZ01008628.1, read as the reverse complement.
CAAAAAAAGGAGTGTGACTTACAAGGTACTTGTTCAAAGTGCCAGAGTATAGTGATGATGCTAAGACAGAAGAAATTCAGTGCTTGTCCTGGTTTGATGTAGAAAATGTTTTAAACAAAATTCCTCTGTCCATTCAAGGATTTGTTTTGTTTTGATTTGAAGAGTAAAAGATTTTCTCTACCCAAAGCCTAGAAATTCAAAGGTGTAATCCAAATCTATAGACAAACACAATATTAAATTATGAAGATGTACTGTTAGATCTCCTAAACAAAGAACACCATCACTGCACTATTAGTCTAATCTGAATTTTAGGAAAGACTACCTAGTTTTCACAGCATCTGACAGCACTGAGTACTTGAATTAAAAAAACAAACAAACAAAAAAAAAACCACCCCAAACTGATACTACAATATATGCAGAATCCTTACATGTACCTTTATGACATCACCTTTTATTGTTTCTGTGTCATCACTATGTAATTTCACTATATTTTCAAATATTTGTGCTTGGATAATAAGTGTAGTTGTGCCAAAGGACAACTGTAGCTAAATTATGAAGAGAACGACTTGTTTGTCAGAGATTGATTTTTGAGATCCTCCTATATACTTCACATTTAGATTCTGACTACCTCTTAGCTGACTTCTTTATTCTTTCTTTATACCTATTTTGTACTCATATCTCCACATCATAAGATCATATCACCTGGAGCTATGACTTCCCCAGAGAGACAGAAACAGAAGATATCTCATGAATACTTGCATTACAGTGTACACGCACCTACGCATATGCAAACCAAGTGAAATAAGCATCATGCACAAACAATATTGCTTCTGAAACAATATTGCACCTGATGTCAAACAAAAAAGCCTAAGAAGAAGTAACATCATTGGTTTGGTAACTACACATAACAGGCTCTGCATTTAGGAAGACTGAGAAATTGAGAGAGGCTCACCTACTTTGGCAAGGCTCCAAACTTTAAGTTTGATTTAACTTGTCATCAGCGTCAGCTGAACTTCAGATAAAACTTCCTTCCCAGTTCCAAACTTTTTGCAAGACTCCTCTGACTGACAAAACAATGAAACAGCACACTGTCCTCTCGGCTTTGCAGACCACTACAGTGTTTAGATGTCCTGGACTTCTTGGTTTGTTTTAGCATGTCAAGGTAGCAGTGCCTGGACTCCCTTGAGCACAGGGTGTAATTTATGGCTATGGATGCCATGGAGGGCATTGGAGTTTAAAAAAAAAAAGAAAAGATCATTTCCATATTCCCCAGTAAGCAGTGTTTACAATCTGGTCTTATTAGATTTTCACTAAAATAATGGAAAACTCACATATGATTGGGTTCCACCCCCCTTACAGTTTTCAGCTGAATTTTCACTCTGAAGTGGTTTGGGGTTTGGACAGTGAGGTTCACCTTGGGGTTGCAAAGCTGTTACACCAGGGAAATGTTTGCACGAATCCCAAGAAAGAGAAACTGCAAAATGCTGAAGGACCAGTTCTTAATCATTTATAATGCCTTTTCAAGTCCTGGAATGGAACAGATTCAATTTAACTATATAAAATTTAGCACTTCACTATGCAGTATTCCATCAGGGCACAGATCTTTTCTACTTCTAAATATGATATAGAGGTTAAATTTGTTGCATGTCAAACATAACTGTGTGATAAGGTCATATGGATAGTTACAGAGAACTGATTGCAACTACATTCTACCAGTCTAACATGGATGTCCCTGCTGCACATTGTAAAGAACCCAAAATTTCATTTCATAATACCTCTGAGACATACAAAGTGTTCTTACCTGTTTTTTACAGATGATAAGGAAGGGCCAAGTTTGTCAAGCAATTAAGGCATCTAAAGTAGACTCCAGCTTCCCAGAGTTTTTTAAATTTTCAAAAGAATCTGTGCACTAAGGTGTGAAGAAGACGTGTATTCAGAAAGCAAAAGAAAATGAGCACCTACACAGCTGATAATCCCACTGTACTTAACCATACCTTTAAGCACATAAAAAAGCCTTTGTCTTTTTGGTTCAAAGTCATTTGTTCAAGACCTCATGGAAGGAAATGCCCACTAAACAAAAGATAGAAGATGGGATACCTCATATGTCTGGTTGTTGTCCTTTCCCTGAGGTACTTTTCTCTCACAGAATTTGCAAATGCACAGTTCACGTATACGAAGGCACGCTCACTCAGGAACTATGTAACCAGGAATATGGAGCTAACTGAAGCTTGCCAAATATATCTGAAACACTGCAAAAGTGTCAAACGGATACATTATGTGTTTAAACATAGCCATCTAGTGTCATTTTAGATACTCTAAGTTATCCAAAATATCACATAACCTAAGGCAACAAAAATGACTCCATGCAACTAAATTTACATACATGAATCTGTCTCAGGACAACTATCTGGACAACAAGCTTCATTTATCCCACTACCCTGATGTTGCACTTATCTAACTAAAGCTACCTGGGCTGTGAGTTTCAGCTGAAGCATAAACATTTTGAAAAACATCACAAATAGCTATGAGCTTGTAAGACTTTCCATCCTGCTTCTTGTGATTCTTGTCTGTTCAAATGCTGTTTATCCTAATTTGGGTCTTGATCTTGCAATTAACAGTGACAGACTATTTCCATTCTCATGAAGAATGGCAGCAGCTCTGCACTGGTCTAGGGATTCAGTCACAGACCTCTCAGGACCAGTTACAAGGTATTTTGGGTCAGGAACAGATGACACTTATGTGTCTTTAGATTTAATACATAACAAATCAACAGTTCTAAAGTTACTGAGGGGTTTTGCCAAAATAGAAACCATGATTCTTCTTGAGAATTTGATCTCTAAAAAGGAGAAATTTATCTTGGAAATCCATTCAATGCCAGCTTATGTCATTATGTCAGCTGGAGAAATTCATTTTATAATCTCCTGGATGCTGCCTCAATTGTAAATCAATTGTAAATAGATTCCTATCAGTTTGTGGCACCAGACAGCAATGTATACTTCAATTTGCAACTACACAGTTTGCCTGGTAGAAACAGTATCACACACTCAAGGCCAAAAAAACAGTAGGCTGACCTGTTAGCAAAAGTCTGAACATAAATCTGCCAATGCATCTATCTTATGAACTCACAAAAGCTTTTCTCTAGATGGTATCAAGATCAAACTCTAGCGTGGAACATAATGCAGCTAAAGGTGAACCATGGTGCTAAGATGAAACTGAAGTAAACCCTAGAAACTTCCTATCCAGACTCCCCAACAGGCCAGCTGCACGGAACATTCATCACAGAAACCATTTTTAATTATTTCAGCATTTAGGAATGTCTGTACTACTATTTGGTTTTGTACAGAGACAGAGCACCACTGTAACACAAAAACAGACCTCGGGGTTAATGCTACCATCACTTAGCTTTTTAATTCACCCTGACGAAGAAGCACAGAAGAGGCTAACATGAAAGTACCAGCTGCATAACTCAATCAGTGCACGGCTTTAACTACGTAAGTAACCCCCATAGACCTATTCTTAAAGGCAAGATGAAGGGAAAGAATACTCTTTTATGAAACAGGGCGAGAGGGTGTTTCAATTGCTGTCTAGATTAGAGAAGATTTCCATCAGTGGGTGTTCCCAGATAGAATTCCCCACTAACATAGCCTACCTTGTGTCTCTGGACACCTTTGCTGAACAAAGGCGGTACCTGAAACAAAGGGTCTTAGGATTTAGAATTTCAGCCTACACAGAAGGGAAGGCCAATTGTCATAACAATAACTGAAGTAAAAATAAATTTCACATAGATGTATAAACTAAGAGGAAATGGCAGAGGAAATGCAGAAGATTCATGTTATGACAGGGCCACCATCCCCAGAACCTTTGTCCCCCCACCCTGTTTTACTGCCTCCTAAGTAACATTTACACAAGATGATGTGACTCCATGCAGAGTACTGCTCTCGCCTGGATAGGCTCGCTTGAGCTCCCCATGCAGGCTTTCTGCATCCACTTGCCTTTGCCACAAATCACTTCATTAGTTCAGCTGCCTGCAGTAGTAATTTGTGAAATTCCTTTTAAATTTGGGACATACATAAGAAATAGAATGCGGAGGACACTATCCAGGACATGGGTGTCCACATGGATTTGTCTCCTTCTTGGGTATATTAACTTGCTGACTATTCACAGAATCACAGAATAGTCAGGGTTGGAAGGGACCTCTGGAGATCATCTAGTATTCGATGTCCTTTTCTGCTCAGCAGGTGAAGAAGATCAGTGACACAAAAGGACAGAAGATATAGTTTACTCTTTTAATGGAAGATCTGCAGTGTATTGTCTGGAAAATATCAGCAACAAACTCACCTGACTCACAATTCACCATGCACTTATACAGGATCAAGAACACCAGGGCAGATGGGTAATGATAACAGTCTGCAGAATAATAGGGTGCTAGCAAGATACAGTGGCAAACTTGACAGAAGATGGAAGGTATAAACAGTGATCAAAAGAAGTGAGAAATATCAAGAAATCTAGAGCAAATTTGCTGCCCTATCTAAGTACAATGGATGAGCTGTGAGCATGGATAGAGGAACCATCTCAAAGGAAATTAAGATTATCCTCAGAAAACAGAAATGTTCTGTAAAAGACTTGGCTTGAAGTATCCGCAAGATGAGGAGCTGGGTAAGACCTTGATGGTGGGTATCAAAGGCTGGTTGTTGCATTGTGAGATAGGTTGGAAGTCAAAGGGGACAGGCTAAGAAGGGGAGGTACCTGCTCCAATAGATAAGGCTCCGGGGGTGGCTTTGAAGAGACCTACCTGATCACAGTCCTAGCTCTGCTGCTAACTTTGTGCCCTCAGGCACTTAATTTCATTGCTTTGCGATTCTGTTTCCCTTCCTGTCTTCTCTGCCATCTATTCTGAACTGTATGCTGTTTAGAGTAGCAGCTGTTCTTATACAGTTCCTAGAACAATGGGGCTCTAATCTCACAGGAGTCTTCTAGACACTCCTAGAATACAAATAATAAATAATCTTAATTTAGCAAATATTTATTGTGTTCTCTCAGGTATTATAACTAATTACTGCCATTTTCCCTTAAAGAAATAATCCATCACTCCATTGATGATAAAAGAGCTTTTCAAACAATGGATTTTAAATCTATCTATTCAGAGAAATAATTTGTTCTTATTTCTTTCCTATTGCTTTATGCAAATTTTTTGCTTCCTTGTGGGACAACTCTAAACTATCTAAATAGTGTGAACTAAACAAGTATTGAGCAGGTTCAGATGCTGTACAATATAAAGATGCAGAGAGATATTTTCTATTTCTAAAGACATTATGTACATACAGCCTGTATTCCACTTGTAAGTCATTACTAAAAGAGCTGAACTATGCAGGATATGACTATCTACCCACCTAATTTGACAATGGTACATTAACAACAACATTTTTCTATTTCTTAACTTTGTGATTACACCTCAGTAATTCTATGTAATCCATTTCTACCTAATCTGTCTTTTAGTAGTGTACCATATAGCTTAACTACACTTTTGGTAGGCAAATGCACATTTTTAGGAGTCGTCGTTTATTTCAAATGGATCAGTTAGAGAGTTTAAATTCAGCTAGTTAAGGACTTATTTTCCAGATTTAAATGAGACTTCACAGTCCACACTCAAGAAAGAGCCAGAAATTTCAGAAGTTTGGCACCATACATGAGAGGTTTGCCTACCCAGAGACAGTTTACTTCAGCTAGTTAGGAAGGGCTTGCTCTAGTTATCACTGGAAAGGTTCCCATGAATTTCAGCAGCACTCATCACACACAGATGGCTAAAAACTAGAAATTCTCCCTTCTAGTAGAAATAATAGCCTAAGTGAATAAGGAGGAAAGTTTTATCTTTTGTCTACATATGTCAAACACAGGATGCATCAATACAGAAACCCAGAAACCAATCTTAGGTTTCAACTCTACAAGTATAATGCCATGCAATGTGACTGAAAAGGAAATGCTATAAATAAGTTCTTTCATTGTTGGTTTATTTTGTGAAGAATTTAATTCCCATTCTATCTATATGCAGCAATTTGAAATAGGTATTATTCTGATATTAAGCTGTTTGTATGCCTGCTGTAATTGGAATGAAAATTCTGGCTGATTTTCATAATTAAAAATTCATTTAGGGTAAAGGTTTAAGGAAATGGCCTTAGTGTAACAAAGGCTGATGGCAATTCTAGTTGGAATTTTAAAATGTTATCAATCTTTTATAGACAGCTCTATAATAGTCCCAGATGGTAAACCAGATTATCCTTCAGAGGATGCTAAAAAGAGAAAGCTATTGATAAAATAATTGAAGTAGTTCTTCATTAACCTATTCCACAGGTATCATTAGTCTCAGGGACGATAACTGGATACTAATCTAATGACAGAGGACTAAAAAACCCACATTACTTGGCATATACTGTTGTGAGAGTGAGCACATGGGCAATAACCACAGGTCAGGTGATAAGATACATGGTTCCACTGATTGTTTCAGTCCCTGGACTATCAAGCAACTGATAGTCCCTAAAAAAAACTCCATTATTCCCATATAAGAGCATTCTTCGTGTGCAAGGCAGTGTGTAGCAGAGGACTGAATTTCAGGGATTAGGAAACTAATTCCAACTTGGCTCCTCTCAGGTGCACAACCGTCATCATTTCATTGTACAACTGGCTCTCCCCTTTTGGCCTTATGCTGTCTAGACTTCAAGTTCAGTGTGGCAGGTACTGTCTCTTAGTCTTTATGTACACAGCTCCTAGTACAATGCGGCCCTCAATCTCATTTGAAGCCCCTGGGTACTTCTAAAACTAAAAACATATAGAATCAGTAGCTCCATCAAAGCAACTCATGATACTTCCCGAGGCAGGTTGTATACAGACAGACCTGGGGACTTCTTTCACTTCCCAAGTTCATATGGAGATGAAACCCCATAAATGCGCTGAAACCCCATCCGGCCACTGGAAGAAACATCTGGTTCAGTCACAACTTTTTGTCACCACTGAAGTCCACATGAAGAAGATTAAAGGGAGCAAAAAGGAAATAGGGAAATAAAGAAAATGGACATTTAGAGTGGAGAGACAAGTCAGTGAAGGTCTTTCAGTGCCCAGGGCTATGGGCATTGGAAGGGTGGGACAGGATTGTTCTTGGTAAACAAATCCAAGCAACATCACTACAAAATAAAAGGGCCACAGTACTGCTCATGCAACACTTTCTTTAGCTTCATAAGAGGTCTTACAGCCCAGACTTCTACATGTTAATCTTGCCTTAGGGAGAGGATGTTCTTATGCACAACCTCAGTATTATGTTTTCAACTGATCAGTTTTTGAAGTAAAAAACAGAATCAAATTGCATCAAATTAACCAGTTCCACAACAGTGCTCCAATCTCCTGAACTCCTGTGGAAGGCAGTGAGCCTGCAAGCATCAAAACAGGATTTGGAGCTTCTAATTACCTTTGAGAATCTAAGCTGATTCCTCTGGATCGGTTTAGCGTGCTTCCCACACACACCCTTTGCTCATAAACCTGATTTTTTTTCCTATTCAACAATACAAATTAAAAGGATAGAGACAGGTTTGCACTTTCAGCCATGAGTTTCCAGTATCAGCATGACAATTACTTGTGCTTTTAATTTTGTGCCTGCTACAGTAAGTGAATCTGCAATTATGTCATTCTATTAAAAGCTAGGACCAAAGGTCAGCAGGTTTTCCATGACAATACTATTAAATATTATTAAATTTTTTATAGATTCAGAGTTCTTATGGATCTTTCCAAGAAGCACAAAAACATTCAGTTCAACAGAGACAATAACTGATAGCAGTAGATATATTCTTAATAGCCTAATTATCATTTTTAATTTCTGTTGGACCTGTACAATATAAAACTGTTTCTAAAGTTATGCAAAACCAGATGAGTATGAAACAAACAAACAAACAAACAAAGCCCCACCCCTCCATTTGAGCATGAAGTTTGCTTAAAATGTCCTTTTTTCTCATTCATACAAAAGCTGTCACAAGATAGAATGCTTTCTTGACTGCAATGCTCAAAGGTACTCATTAAGTCCAGGAAAAAAAAACTGTTCAGATAAAATCTGTACGTAACCTTTGCCCACAACACTTCTGAGGTTCAGACGTATTCAGATGAGCTGGAAGGAGGGCTTGTTTGAATGGTTGGCTGTGTTTTTGTGATTGTGCTACTCTGTGTCAGGTTGGCTGGCTGGGTAGCTGTTTATTTAACACAGATCACAGTGCCTTAGTAGTCAAGCAGTGTGCAATCATTTTTTTGTCTTCAGAATATTTTAAAACTAAGGGAGCATCATTTATCTTATAGCACAGCTGGAGGGTGGAGACACACATGACACGAGTCTGACTTGTGTTCAGTACAGACTTACAATTTAGTTTCTGTCACTGAGTGCAGAATCAGAGCATCATCACTGGGACCACACAGACTGAGTAAAGGTAGCAGAACTGCATCCAGATTTACTAAGATTGAAACTTGGAATGTAGAGTTCTACAGTATTTTTAAAGGAAGAAAGAACCTTCCTCATAACCTCAAGTAAACTTCCTCAAATTAGCAGGTAAATCCCACTCACTAGTACCCTTTCAGACCTGGGCTAGTTGGGTCTTTGTACCTCCATTGTGCAACAGGTATCCTAATTTTCCCATCAGCAAAAAATTCCCCCCTCTGCCCCTGGAGCAGGCAGGATGTTGGACAGAGACTGTGAGAAGCTGGTCTCTGCTTCCAGTGTACAGCACCTCAGAGCTACCAATGCAGGTACTTAAAATTCTAATCTAGAGCAAAATCACTTTCCCCAGTGGTATATCACAGAAATCCTAAATTCCTGATCCCATACATTTGGCTGTGCTATCATCTTTCCTGATTGGCTCTAAATCAGTTTGAAAGGCTGGTCTCAGATGATGTCCAGTTTAATTCTGCAGAGGGCTTGAAATTAAAGGACCCTGATCTAAGATGCACTGAAAACACTGGGAGTGATTTCCTATAGATAGTGGCCTTGATATTGCAGAGTAAGTATGCACACACAGTCTGCTTGCAAAAATGAGAAAATCCTTTCCAGATACATGTGCACCACGTACCTTTCAAGGCTGTAAAGTTAAAAAAAAAAAAAAAATACAACAAAAAAAAACAACACACCAACCTCTCTCGTTTTATTAGGAGATTTGTAAAAGTCTTGTTATAATTTCAATTTCCCATTCAGGTTGATTTATGGATTTCCCCCTTGTTTATGGCTTTTTTAATGCTCCACTTTATAGAAGCCATGAATAAATCAAGAATTGCACCAAGGACCTCATATAAGTAGCTCAACATCAGCTGACAAAACAGCAGTCTGATTTAACACGATTTTTTCTGCAGGTTCTCTCAATCTGCTTTGCACCAATTACAGAAGGTAGGGTCAGAAAGAAGGCTTAATATAGAATTTTTTGCAGAGGTTTTAGCAATGCCATGTTCAGAACTGTTTTCCTGATCCCTATTATGTTGTTAGCCCAGCAGAGGGAAGAAACAGTTTAAAACATGTCACAGTAGGAGCTGTCTTAATAGTAAATGTTGGATCACTGTTGGCAGATGTGAAATATTTCAGCTTTGTTGTAGTATTTGAAGGCTTGTACAGAATTTTTAAATAAAGCAACATGATATTACTTTCTTTTTCTTTTTTTAGAAAAATAAAATAAACATGAAGGCCTGCTTTGTTGGCCTTTTTTTTAATTGGGTCATAGTAGGTCACTCTTAAATCTCCAGGCAATCAACAAGAACTATTTTTACACAGATGCAAAGTACAGTTATGAATATTCAAATATGATCTAATTAATTTTCTAAAAGCCAATGTCTTTTTCTGCCAGAGCACAGATTATCATAATTTTATCCTTCAAATCTGAGAAAGAAAAATCAGAAAAATCTAAATCATTAGACCTGCAAATTATGAAACGGAAGTCCCCTGTAAAGATACTAACAAACAGTTCACAGGCTTCTTAAGCTAGAGGGACAAAAATACCTTTAACTTTGTAAAATTTTGAGGTATAATCATCTGATTTTTTTTTCCATAAACTGGTATGATTTTTATCAGGACCATTCAGAGAAGCTTATGATCTGTTTTTAAAATTCTTTAGGCTTCCACAACAAACCTTTTCTGGTTTTTAATGTTTTGATCTTCATGTTGAAAAATTTGCAAAATAATATATGTCACTATATGTGTGATAACAGTACACAGACATATCAGCAATATAGAATAATTTCCCTACGTACAACGGATGCCAATTTTTATGTTTTGTTCCTGGTTACCACAGAAGGGAAAAATGCCAGCCCTGTGTATGACAGCAAGCAATGTGGCTTCTGTCCTCAGCAGTAAATATACCTGGAATATGGACAGAAGTGGCACTCAGCCTGAACATCCATCACCGTTTTGATAGTTTGAAGTGCATCTGGTCCTTTGGAGTATATTTGCTGTGATTACCCAGTTCAAGTCTTTTCCAACTATTGAATGTGTCATCAAATGACAGCAATGAAAATAACTGCAGCCATTATTATAGGGTTTAGGACTTTGCCATCTGTTGAATATTACCCTTTGCCTTCCCCCAACTGGCATGCTGTTGTGCCAAAATTGACACATAAGCAGTGTCACCATACTACACTTGTATACATTTGTATAGCTCTTTTGTTTCCACACATCCCAAGGAATTACACAAAACAGAGACAGCAATTACTAAGAAAATAGGTCAGACAGAATAAAAGTAGTTCAAGCACTGACACCCAAACACCACGGAGTGTAGAGATGGGGACTGCAGTCAATATTCACCCTTGCAAGATACGCATGCGTGAAAAGCTAATGCAACCGTGCTAAGCATATATTAAGATCTGGTAGTCTCAAATCCAGATCCTAACAGATTTCTTTACTTTGCAACCAACATTCGTAAAGAGTCTTAGGTGCAAGGTAATGCAGGGTACTAGCGTAATACCCTGCAGGATGGTTAAATAGTGTATTCATAGAGCTATCCTTATAAATCATCAATATTTGCTCTCATATACAACAAAGCATGTGAAGTATCTTAGCATCTGAATGCCAGAAATGACTGCCCAGATCTCAGACCATAAAAATTTCTCTTCTTTTCTGAAGACTCAAGTCTCTTTGAAGGTAAAAAGGGATAAAAATATTCTGGTATCAGAAAATCCCTGGGCTTAGAAAGCTCATCAGTCACAAGACTGATGAAGCAGGTTGTATCATCCAGAGCAATATGTACATCCCCATTGCACCTGCCATGCAAGAGATCATTCTAACCAAAATCCTCACTTATGCATTACCACTTGTTACATCACAGATGGTTAAGATGGTTTTGTAAAATTCACATGGTTCTTGTTGGCAAATGTTAGGTTTTAATGGTGACTACTTCAAAGACAGTATAAGACCATGAGTTTGAAAAAAAAGTCAAGAAAAAGCACCGCACTAAATAATTTCAACAGGAAATCCAATCAGCAGAAAAGAACTCTATCAGATATAACAAACCAACCACCAAAGACCTTGCGAGTATTCATTGCCTGGGTTGGATTGCTTAGGAATGGAAGGCAAGAGATAAAGATTGTTATATGAAGATGAAAAGATCTTTGGGAACATTCATACATACTAATCACTTCCTGCACAATTTTATGCCTGGAATGTATCTGCATTACATTTATTTTCAAAGGGTATTATTTTGGAAAAGTTGTGACACTATGGTTTCACTCTCCAGTCCATAAAAACAAGCCGAATGGAAAATCATGTCTCAATCTGTCGTCTTCAGCCAAGAAAGCCATCTTAAGTAAGGATGTCACAGTAGTGAATTTAACTGAAAAGCAAACACAGCCAAGTGTGAAGGAGGTTCTTACAAAATTTTTAATAGCAAAAACTCTCCTTTCTTACTTCTGAAAAGTCATGTGACCCATAAACTTGTATAGCAAAAAATTACCACCTACAACCTCAAACAATACTAAGAAAAACAAACACAGTTCCACAACCTCCAGGCAGACCACAGGACACAAAATACAGCCTGATGTTTCCTGACAAACCATATCCAGTTCCTTACCTAGCTAATCAGAGTTGTTAGTGTTATATTAAAATAAAACTGTAGTAGCTTAGGATTCATAACCTTATCAAGAACCTCTTATTACTTGAACTTACAAAAAAGCAAAAGAAGATGGCACTCCAGCAAACACTCTAACCATGAAACAATTTGTATTGTTCTTTCAGAAACAAAGCTAAGCTTACTATTAGTGCTACAGTTTTCAGCCACGGAGTGGAGGTACTGTGAACTGTAACTGCTGTCTCTGTTTGTGGAGACTGCTGATGTAGCAGCTTATTGACTGCTCAGAGAGAAAAGAGGTTTAAAGCAACAGAAATCAGCTTCTGTAAATGTAATTCAGTTTGCTTAATTCAAGAATCTAGATTACTTTCATGTCATTTTTATAACCTTGAGCTCTTAAATCACATAAACTCAGCAGCAGAGGAAAGATGCATTAAAACATGTATGGAACCATGGCCAGGATCATCTTTTGATTTTCCTCCCAGTTCCTTCTCAGTTTGCCAGTGCGTCTGCACACTTCATTGGTATTTTCCCTATTATCATTATCCAAGGTTTTCATTTTTAAAACAGATGAAAAATGTAGAAGATGGGAGAAAGTTGCTTGCTTCTTTCAGTCCCATCATTTTTGGAACACATGAATTTCCAAAATATGGCAGGTGATTCCTCTGCTGGGGAGGTTATAAAAAAAAACAAGTGATCACAAAACATCCAGAAGAGCTGATATATTGAGGAATAGAGTGATCAGCCACCAATATGGTGAAGAATCATTTTTGTTCCTTTTCATACTCTCCCCACATTAATGCACTGTGAGATAGTAGCTCCCTTGGGTTTCAGCTCTCTCTCCATCTATCTCACTGTTTTTAATCAGAAGTTCAACCCTAGAGGAAAGAAATCTTCTCAATTAGGCTCACTGAAATGTTTACATTATTGTGAAAAAATTTGGCTTCAATAAATTGGTATGTTTTTTAAGACATACCATTTCATCAAAATATGCCTGAGCAGTGTATTTCTTCAGAATCAGTTGGATGAGAAAAAATGCAGGATAAACTCAGGCCCCTTAATGGAAGCAGAGCTACATGCAACTCACACTTCGCCATAGCTCTGTAGGAACTGTAATCAGGCTAAGGGCTGTAAAATGTAGTTGCAGTTATTTGCAGATGAAAAAATCCAGCTACAGTTATTTCTTGAATCAAAATTGAGGATGAAGAATTAGAGGTCACTCTGTTAAACTAAGAACATTTTAGTGTAATGTTTGTCAAGGTTGTCTTGCTCAGGTGTTTTGTAGTTGCTTTTATAGGATAAGGTAAAAATAAATTCTAACATTCGGCATGCAACTTCTTCATATTCAAATGTAAAGCCTTGGACGATTCAAAATGCTGCCAAGCAAAATAATGCTATAGGCCATCTTCACTGATAGAAGCACAGCTGGATTGAGAACCTTCACTGAGATCTCCACTAGAGCATACGAGTACAAAGATTGGAGAAATGGCCACACGAATGTGCAATGGGCAATCTGCTGTGATTTCTAAGGATACAAAATTGGACCAAATTAGAGAAAATTATAAGTCCAGACTATTTAGCCATCTGTGAAGTCAAAATGCAAAGTACTGGATTAGACAAAATATCTAATAGTTTCATTAGACTTTGAAGCTGTTTTACTCTTCGTTATTTTCCCCATCCGTCTGGGAATAACCTGGAGACAAAAGCCTTTATCTCATGTGGAAGGACACAAGGCTATATCATCTGCAGCTCTAAGTATAGAGAGCATGTTAGGTGAAGGGGAAATGTGATAGAAGCTACAAAGAAGATAACAGAAGCCAACTAGAGGGAAGTCTGTCTGGGGAATACATGAAGGGAAAAAAAAAGAAGCTATTTATACTGCTACACTGAAGAGGCATATACTCTGTGTTTTCAGGAGTACTGCATAAACTTATATGCAAAATTCAGCTTAGTGTTTGTTTCAACTCTCTCAGCTGGATACTAGACATAAGACTAATCCCCTATTACAGATACAGACCTTCTGAAGACCACAAAATAGGTCCTGTTAACTGAGTCTGATTGACATCCAGACCCTCATTCTGATCTGATACTGAATATGTGTTTCTTCATTTCACACACAGAAAGATGAAATACCGACTTCACAATTACATCTGGAAACAGAATCAAAGCTTCTATCAAAAGAATTACTGTGATCCCCATCTGTTAAAAGTTAGGCAAAAGCCTATAAAATAATCTGCATCCAACAAATATGCCATACAGTAGGACAATGTGACAGGTAAAAGTCTGAAAACCTTGTTAGCACAAATTCAATGGCCATGAGAGGTGCCGTGAAACCAGACATGCCTGCAGCAACAGCTGCAAAAGTTGTCCTGAATTACTTGGTAAATGCAGAGTTATTTAAAAAAAAATAGAGAAGCTTGTTGCTTTCTTAACCCTGTGAAAGATCTTGAAGCCCTAATAAACACAGTGAATCAATTAATACATCTCTACCATCATGAGTTATGGTAGTTATTATTCATTCATTATGATGTAGCATTCTCTAAAGCCAAACAAAGAGGACAGGAGTGAGATATTAAGAAAGGGCTGGCTAGTGGATTGACACATGCCATTGTGCTATATTAGATCAATTAAACCATCCAGATAGTCCTTTGAGGATAAATGGGTAGCTGCTCAAAGGAGATATCTGCACAATCTGATGAAGACATTGAAACAGCAATTCATCATTGCCTTCAATATGAACAGCAATAAAGGCTGAGCAAATGACAGATGTTCTATACAAAGTCAGCCATTGTAGAGGAATGCAAGAGATAAGACACTTTAACTCTTTCCAGTAATGACTGAAAAAAACACCAAGCCAAAATTCCATGATTATAGAATTATTATTCCTCTAAAAACAAAAATCTCCTGTTGTTAGAATGGGTCAGTCTGCTCTGCCAAACTGCCCTGAGCACACAGCCTTGCCACAAGTAGACTATAAATGATGTTACTTTTTACCAGCAACAAACTTTGTAGTCATTACTTACTACAAGCCACTTTTTGGTTAAAGAGGAATGTATTCAAGCACAAGAGCCATGGCACCACTGGATGTGGCTGGAAAGAGTGAGGAACGTGCCTCACTTATTCACCAGCTTAATTCAAAATGTTGCTGGAAGAAAGTTTGCACATGTTAAAGTAGTCTCAGCTTCACACTAATTCTACAAGTGATTCTCAAAGAGACATTAAACCACCCATGCCTGCTGAACCACTCTCGCATTGTTACTTTTCATCGTGTCACATCTGATCCTTTCTCTTCCCTGATTGTGCTCTAAAACTGAGTTGTGTATCCCCTGAGAACCAAGAAATGATTCAAAGGGGATCACAAAGTCTGAAGGGGGGCATTTCATGATGGTTTAAGCCAATCCAAGATTACTCTGCTGTCAAAAAGAACGATCCCCCTTCCCATGGCCTCAGATTACAATTTCCTCCTTTTCATTAGCTCTAACACTAAATGGAGCCATGCAGCGAGTCACATCAGTTTACTGACCCAAAGGAAAATTTCTGGGTTTTGGAGGGTTAGTTTTCTGTCTAAGCCATCACACAATCACATGCTCACTAATGCCAGCACAACAAGCAGGCAAGGTTGGAGGGAAGGGCAGGACCACCCCTTTCTTCATGCTGGTCATAGACTAGCATAAGCTGAACATAGCACTACTGCCTTAGAAGAACCACTGTTATTTAGCAGCAGTTCAGTTCTCCCCAGAGCAGGGAAGTGAAAAGTTACTGTTAATTAGTAGCTGCAAGTGTTTACACTAACCAGGGGACTACTAAATGCTTGTAATTTCTGGCAGAAGCTCAGACCCTCCAGGACCAAGTGCGTATTTACAACATCAGCCAATGATTAGAATTGATTGTCATTCCCCAACCTTGCAGAACTGAGTTGCTGCCAAACGCCCAGATCACACAGGTGCAGGGGAGCCCAAAAAAGTCTCACAGCTTCAGAAAGCTTCAAATAAGGGTTCTTCCATCAGACAAGAACAGCTCTTCTTTCCAGGGATGAGGACCCAGAAAGAGGCAGAAGTTGAGTGTTCCTGCAGGCTTTGGAATATCAGTGATTTTCCATCTCTGAATAGTTCCACCAAAAGATGCTAACATTTTGCTTGTAAAAGTTCGTTGATGTTTCAGCAGTCAGCTGAACTACCTCACAGGAAAAGGCAGATTGCCTGCAGTAACAACACTCAGAGCAACCAAGAGTATTCTCTAAGCTAGAGACTGTTGCTCTTTCTGGCAGGGGAAGCTACTAGAGCACCCTGGCTCACAGTAAGTTATTCAACCTCTTTGCACAGCTATGGACTCAGGTTTTCCAGGTAAAATTGCAGGGCTTGAAGGAAAATGAGGATCACAGGTGTGTCAAGCAATAAGATCTTTGCATGTTTCACTGAAGATGGCAAAATCCCAAGTCTTGACTATGGAAAAGATGGCTGGAACTAAGCCAGGGAGCAAGCCAAACAAAATATCCAAAATCAGTGAATGGCTGTACACTCCCACTTGAACACCACCAAGCCAGTGTCAAGAAAGCTTTCAGTGCATCAGTGTTGGGATTTTCTCATTTATGCAAAACATCAGCATCTTCTAAAACAAACTCTCCTTCTCCTTGCAAAAGAACATGAAAATGTTTCCCTTCCTTTAATTATCTCAGCAATTAAAAGGTAGAATATTGAAATTAACTAAAGAACATTTTGTGCTTTCTCTATTCCCAAATATTTCCTTGTTTCTCACTTGTTCAGCTCCTTTTTCATGGGCATGTAAGCTAATTCTTCAAAGGTACTCATCGGCAAAGCCCCTTTTAAGTGCCAAGGTTTTCAAAATCTCATTTCCTGGAAACTTTATAGGCATGCATTATAACACTTGCCAATATCACCCCAGATGAGAATTTTGGTAAAGATGGACCTTAATTAATATTTAAATGGAGTATTACACAGTAAAGGTGTTTATTTTAGTCTACAAAGCAGTCTGCAACAGTTGGGTCTTACTAGAGAGGAGGGTTTTTTTCTAGCCAAGCCAGCAGCTGATAATTCCATATTCCAGGTTTCTCCTGACTGCGTTGTGCTGTCAGAATGACAGTCTAACTGTAGTGCTATTGTCAACATGGAATGTAAAAGGGCAGTCAGCTTGATATGTTAAAGAGAGAAGCAATGGAAAGAAACATAAGCAATTAATTTTGGAGTGTTGCATTTACTAAATTTACTCATTGTTAAATATATTTTTTTTTCCATGAACTGAATGCTTTATTTTTTTAAATATGTTTAATATTTATTCAATATGTATTGACTCTGTTGCTAGTCTATTTATCTTTATTATAAATAACAACATTGACAATGTGAAATTCAGGATTTTCATCATATTAAATCTCATTGCAGAAGAAATTATTTGCTTTGGAGTCAGACTTTTTGGTGAATTGGTCATCATTTCCATCATCCACCTGGAAGATTCAATCACCTCACTTGTCCTAGCTCTGTCCCTGTATCATACAACTGCCGTTCTGTATCCTCTGCCAGAAGTAGTCTTTGAGCTCCAAATTGTTGGAGAGTGAAGATGGGTTATGGGGAGGCACCACTATATGCTTGGTTTAGATATTTCTACACATCTGGTCACTGTCTATATGGGCAGATGCTACAGATCCAGATGTACCTTTAGATTTGACACAGTATGACACAGGTCAGACAACTTATGATTCATGCCAATATCTGCCCTCTGCAGCAACCTGCACTGCATCATAACTCAAAGATCACAAACAGAGCTATTTCAGTAGCAGAAGAATATTAGTAAGGGTCCCGGGAGCAGCTGACCTGCAGTAGTAACTGTCAGTAGAGATACACAGGTTTAACGTCCCAAATGCCATATCGAGAGTTAATCTTAATTTTTTTCAGTGAAGTATAACATTACCACAAGCTGAGGAATTTCTAGGCAAAGTTGTTTCTCAGCTCGCACCACTTTCATCTCACCACATTTACAGCATGTTAGCAACTAAAAATCCTTTACTTTCAGAAGTGGAATATGTTTAATTATGAGAACTACATACTAGTTTGTCTTTCTTTTGCAGAGCTCTGAGGCAACAGTGTAATTTGCAGAAAACAGGAATTGGAGAGTTCAGGCTCGAAGATGTGTGTAGACCTCCAGGTAGATTAGCAGGGACAGATGTTAGGTCAGCTATGGCCAGACTGCGCAATAAAGATCATCTGCTCTAAATAAGCGTGGAGAAGTACAGCGGGAAGAGCGTCTTCAGAGATAAAATGGCAGCTATGCAGAAGCTGTGTTAAAATTTACTGTTCTGTAAGGGGAAGGCTCTCCCATGCCCCCACTCTGAAGTACTACGGAGAATTTTTCCATAAAGTCTGCTTTCTTATGCTTTACATTGGGATAACTGAAACTTATTTTCATTTCTGTTCATTATTAGTTGACTTCAAAGGTATTTTATAAATGAGAAGTTTCTGATAGTCAAAGCATCTATTTCCTTTATGGTCTGTTTTTATTTGCTACAAGATTTTCTTATGAAAACTCTCTTTCAAGATTTTCTTACATTTCTAGTTTTGAAAACGTGAAAAGAAAAGCATACACAGAATATTAATCAAGCCCTAATTCTGTCTTTAAGGTCAAACAGAATTTTTGAAGCTGATATATCTGACAAAGGATTATGAGTACAAGAGTCATATATGCATCTTAAAAGCAGATTTGAGAAATGCCAAATGATTCCAGTTTTCAACACAAAGCCAAGAGTAAACACCTTTGCACAGAACATTTCAGTTGTTTTCAATAATTTACACAAGTATTAATTTTCCAGGGTAGATAGTTAGCATACAATGAGTATAACAGTTTCAACGACATTGCCATAAGTGTTGTGTTACCATAGATTAGGTCACCTTCCAGTCAGCAACATCTGAGAATCTACAAAAGATTACCAGCAAAGAATAACAAAGACAATTTCCTGTCCCTCCCTCAGCACAGCATATGAGAACAACAACCTGCCTCGCCTACTTGTGACGTTCAACAGCTTTAGTAGATGTATATCCCTGTGCATTAATATTTCACTATCTCTTTTGGGCTTCGTTCTGGGCGGGGTGGGGCGTGGAAACTTGCATGGTTTTTCCCTGTATTCTGCTGCTCCAGATGTACTGTTCTTTCACTTTGCATGATTGTATAGGATCAAGATGTTCTCCTTCACGGAAGGAGAAGCCAACTTATTAAAGCAGAATATCACTGGACTGCCCATTCATCTTGAGCTTGAAGTCCCCTGACGAACAAGAGTGTCCAATAACAACAGATACTTGGAACTAAGAGTAGATAACATTATTTCTTGTCTACTGATCCCTAGTTCCCAAAAATTTGGTGGCCAAATCTCACTTGAGAAATTAGACAACATTTGTGCCTTGCAGCGTATTAGTGTGAGTTCTGTAGTCCACTTTTGTCTTTGTTTCCTCACTGAAACTACTGTTCTGGGGAGTAAAGAATAGACTTGTTCCTCTCTGAGTTCAGATGACAGCATGGTACCACCATATTGATTAGTGAAGGAAGAAATCACGTTTGGTCCTGCTGCTGGCTTCTTTTAGGGGAAGGATGCATTAGTACTAATGCTCTAATCTCCTTTGGAAAGGAAACAGGAGATAAGAGCCTCCTCCCAAGGAGAAAACATTGGAAAGGTCATATTTTTATAGCAAACTGAAGAGCAAATATAAGCATAGAGGCAATTTTGTGCCAAATCCTATTTTGAGTGCTTCGGTTTTGTTTTTCTGAAGCAAAAATATCGTCTGAGTTGATTTTTTTCATTTTTGTGCTCAGTCCACAGTTTACCACCTTTCATGATGAATAAAGTAAAGTGTGGCTATTTTTCATGAAAAACTGCCTTTTGTACTTTAAAGAAATTGTCCTTGTCATTTTTTTGCATACTGCTTAGTCCAAAAAGAGTTATTTGGCAAGCTTCAGATGTTGTATGTATATAGGCAAAGGGGAAGATTTCATACTTGACTGAATTTGGAAGTAGCAGATAAGAAACAAATGCATTCACACACAAAAACAACGTATTCTAGAATATAAGTCATGGCCACATCTACGGGCCTACGTGGAACATGATATTTACAACAATCCTGATTTAATGCTCCAATGCAAAAGGACTACAAATATGCTTAAGGGACTAGAAAGTCGAGGCTTCAGGTACTGATCCAGTTCTGTGAAATCAACAAGAGGTCTCTGGGTATTGCATTAGGTATTAAACACATAGAAAATGCATCCTGACATCCTGGGAAGTGCTGAAACGTGTGTAACATAAAGAAAACAATTTCCTTGTCTTTTCAGCACTTCTGATCAAACCTTACAATTATGCAAACACTGATGTAGTTAGGTTACTGATTACATACTCAACCAGTTATTAAAAAAAACTCCAACACCATGTCATTTTCTTTAAAATATGATACTACACATCATAATTCATTATTTTTGCTTTTTACGTTTTTAAAGGAAGGAGCCTACTCTCTAAAAACAAAAGAAAAAAAACAACACCCTTTAAAATAATATTTTTGTGACATTAGGTTAAGAAATTCATACTCACCAAAACGTCAAACAATTCAAAGTTATGATTCCCATGGCAAATGCAACATCCACACTGCACATAAGCCTGAAAATAGCTGCCAAAGGAAGTGTTAGAAATTCTCTGCAAGGTAAAAGGGGACTAAGTTAAAATTCCTGTGAGAAACATCCCTTTGAATTTCTTGACTCCTCTGTGCATGTACATTCTTATCATGACATTGCACAGACATACTTTTTTGCATTTCATACTACACTTCCACTACATTTGTAACACCAGAATATTTCACTGTGAATGTTAAGCACTGGGATTCTAATACCTTGTTCTTATGGAAAAGGCTTATCAGAGCAGAAGCTGAGCCATATTAATTTATTGTCATGATGAAGGGGATAGTGAGAATCAGAACTGACACTAACTCTTTCTATTTTCTCCACTACTTTTTGATTGCAATCATTGTGGTCTCCATGGATGTCATATCCATAACAGGCACACCAGCATCTGAAGCAGTTTACTGAGGCTGGAAAACAATTCTGATAAAAATGTGCTGCTGCCAGAACTTGGCATATTAGAGTGTCTGAAAAGATTGCCAAGGTTGGCATTTTGCCTATGTTGCCCAGGGCCATAGAAGATTGACACACACTAAAAATAGTTGAAAAGATCAAATGTGTTTGGTTTTATGAGGCACTTTCCTCTTTTTTAAAGCACAACTTGCCTGTCAGACAACAAGCGCCTAATATGACAAGGTGCTGACGACTTCAGGAATGGTGCTGGGTATTATATGGGATTCGTATGGTTTGAAAGCACTCTACAGAACTGGACCTACAGTACATGTTGATATGTAAAATGTTATGTACAAGGTGGAATTTTAACACAAGCTAAAGGAGTCAGAAAAGCAGGTCTCCGTGAAAATCATATAAATCATCTAGAAGTTGATGGAGAAAACTAAAAACAGATAGGAGATTAGTATTCGGTCAAGTTTTTGATCAAATATTAAGTGCTGTGGCCCTCCTGTGCCCACAGAAAATTCAAAACTCAAGACACACACAATCTGAGTAATAGTACATGGTACACAATTCTCCCTGGTTTTGCAAAGACCATCTTCAGTTTTTTGAAAAGTTGAAATTGGGTTTGCCCCATGTCTCGTAGAACTGTTTGGATGAATGCAGACAGACATACATGAAATTAGTCATTTCCTATCTATTTTTAAGCATTTTGCCTCTAGTTTTTTGTACTTTTCTGCTGTAAGTCACCATGAACCAAAGTTCTACAGACAAAAAAGGGTGCAGACTCCCAATTTCCAAATGAATCACAATTGCCTAATCAGTCAGATGTAACAGTCTCACAACCAATATCCGACTCCTACAGATGATTTTTCAGAATGTAAAGATTACATTTTTTAATTCTTTATTCTAGGATATGAAGGAAAGATAAGCACGGGACAGCATTCTATTGAACATTTTATAAATAGAAAAAGATGTTCGCTCTGAGTTCAAATGATTACTAGTTGTGAACTGTTTACAAACTTTAGAACTTAATGCAGTCTTGGAGAAGAACATAGACTGTACACAAAACGCAGTAGGTTGCATGACCTTCCAACCTTTACCACCTCTGTCAGTTTCTTGCCCACATCTTTACCTAAATTTCTTTGAACTAGAAGAACCTTGTAATTTACAAATTCGCATTGCATAATTGCAAAAACTTGGGGGGATTTTAGGTTCCTTCTAGTGGATTTTCATAAAGCTGCCAAAAGCTCCTTTTAGGTTTTTTACATACAGATGGTACAATTGCTTCAAACTAAAATCTGATGTCTGACACCTGAAAGAACTAAAAGGATACCAAAGCTTTCAGTGACTTCAGAGAGCTAAAACCAAGACCAAATTTCCTATCAATTCCAATTAAATTTTACGTGGAATTAATACAAAATGAGGTCTGTAGACTACATAATCTGTCTCTGTGGAAGGATATTGTGTGTTTAAGAAGCAAGAAAAGCATTATCACTAGAAAACTGTTTCAAGCAACCAGTTATAACAGGAGCAGGACTGTATCTGAGGGACATTATGATTTTCAAAGCCACTGCCATTCAGCTGTGGAAGATTGTGGGTTCAATTTTTTGGGCTCTAATAAAGAAAAGTACTGAGTTTCTCAAGAGAAGTAAATAAGAAAACTATTTTGGCAAGATGAATTTTTCTGAAGAGCCAATAAAACTTCATTTCACAAACTTCTCTCAAATGCTGATCCACACATTTCTAGTTACTTGTTGTTGGGCAGCTGCCGAGTCATCACAGTGACTGACATCTTTTTCCTTTCCCCATATACTTTTGCCTTTAAAAAATGCGTATTTGGTGCATCACTAGCACTTTTCAATACACTGGTTACTGTGCCCTTCAGACCTCTGAGTGGAATTAGACTCTCCTGGCCCATAGAGGCAGATTCTCCAATTATTATTTCTGCAATATTGGCTCTCCCTGCTTCTTTCAGAACAATAGTGGGGTGGATGCTACAAAGCACAGACTCCGTTGAACTTTCATGCTTACAGGTCTCTTCCCTGCTACTTGCAGATATTGTGGAATAGAGTAATAATAAATAATGCCTCTTAATGCTGTAATACAAATAGCTCTCCAAAACTCTTCGTTCAGTCAGCCTTCTCCCTTTTTCCCTTCCTCTCAGGAGGAAGATGTGTTCTTCTGAGGAACAGGTTTGGTACGTTCATCAAGTTTTCTTCTTCATTACGCTAACAGTAGTGGAGCTTGTCTCTGTTGGTGGCTGTGATTGCATCTGTGTGTTATTGGCCTATTACTTACAGAGATTGTTGGCATACGCAGACGACTTTTACTACTGCAAGTTTCGTACTGAATGTTGGCCATATGGGAAATATCTCCATGATTACTGGGAAAGAGGTTAAAGACATCAATGCAATTTCATTGTCTCCATTGAGGGATTCATGGATTGTAAATGACGTTTTTGTGGCTCAATATCTACATAGCTAGAAATATATGTTAACGGAGCAGCTGTCGCCAGTCTCATGCATTCAGAGACATCCTGATCCAATTAGATTGTCACTGATGGATTCATGTTTGCAATACATTTTGGTCCCCAATTTGTACTCTGGACAAAAAAAGAATTCCTACTTTCTCTAGTCCTGCTCCTCATTTCATCAAATCTTCATAAATAAAAGCATAAAAGCACAATAAATGCATGCTATTAGTGAAACAAAGGATACAGTGGTACTTTTAACTTCTTCCAAATTATTGCACAGATGCCACAAAAATAAGAGGAAAGCTATTTCAAGGGACATTTTCACTTTCCATGTGCTAAACAAGGAAGTTATTAAAATGTTCTCTATCGTGAAAATTTGTAGCATACCTGATTTTATGCCCTCTCTTTAAAAGTAATGAAGAGTTTTCCTACTAAACCAGGTGTTTTGATCACAAGGTAACTCAGAACAAAATTTGTCTCCTGTGGTGTTCATGAACAGCACTTCACACAAAGGTTTCTAGGGCTGAGGTCTCTACTTTCTGTCAATATACAAATATTAATGCAGAGCAGATCTTTTTAGCAGTAACACATTTAGACACACGTTCCAGTTTTCAACCACATTTTCACAAGCAGCAGGCTTTACCTACTTCCTGTTACGGAGGACTCCAGACAAGTGTGATATCTATCTTTGAGTCAATTACAAAAACTTACCGAAGCAGAAGGTGCAGACCTAAGACCTTTATAAAGTTAGCAACTATCACCTGAATCATCATAACACTCAACGTGCATACTCTGAGACTACCTCAAATCCAATATAATGACACTTAGCTTAGATTTTCCTTTGAGTTTTAATGTAAATCCCATTATCTTGCGATTGGGGTAGATTAAAAACATACATGCGAGCTCTGATTGTTGATCAGATGACTTTTATGCCTTTTGATCACTAAAGCATGTAGGATCAGGACCAAGTCCCCAGGACTCAATACAAAGCCTGTAGGTAACTGTTGGAACTTTACAATTCACTTTTACATAGGACCTAGCCAAATAAGCATAATTAGTTACAAAATTAACATGACATATTTTTTTCAAATGAAAATATTTCTGCTGTTTTGT
Source organism: Ibidorhyncha struthersii (assembly GCA_013398815.1). Lineage (NCBI taxonomy): Eukaryota > Metazoa > Chordata > Aves > Charadriiformes > Charadriidae > Ibidorhyncha > Ibidorhyncha struthersii. The sequence goes on along the minus strand of VZSZ01008628.1, from coordinate 289,461 downwards.
TCTTTTGTTATATCAAAAGCCCACCAGCTGGGTTTATTAAAATGAATGTAGTGGTTATTATCTCCCAACATTTCAGCCCCTCAAATTCAGCCTGAGACCTAAAAGACTGATAGTGTGCATCTGACTCACAAATTACACCAGAATCAGACCTTACATGCTGAGATTCCTGCTACATCTTGCCTTGCACACTCTGTCTTTAAAACTCACACAGCACAGGGCCAGATGCTCTTTCCTCTCCGTTATACCATGCCTTCAAGTATGTTCTCTGAGATATCACTCTCACACACTGTAAAAGGGAATTTTCAAAGGCTTTTGAGAAGGTTTGAGACCTTCATAGAAAAGTTGTTCTGGTGGTGTTGGCAAACCTAGTATGTTCTCCCATAGCTGCAGGCATCGAAGGTAAAACTTGGTCTGATCAACAAAGCAATCAGGTATGTCTGTTAAAAGACATTTTTGCTGAATTCAGCATGAATAAAGCAGTCAGCTGATCTCCTGAGAGCAGTTGTTTGGTCTCTTGAGAAAGGGCCAGTTTATAGAGCTACTTTTCAGTTGAAGTGTTGAGCAATACAACTGTTCCTCCCTATAAGTTGTTGCTGTTGTGGCAAGTCCTTAACTCTGCTTTTGTAAACAATGAATATGGTCACGCATTAGTGCTCTACTTAACTGGGCTCTTTGTAAATCTCTATTATCTAACAGAAGAAGAAAAAAATATGAGAGCACTTTATCCTGGTTTATCACGGCCCTTCAACAGCATTGGAATGTGCCATGAAGAAATTGTAGTCACAATATTTGCTGTAGGATGGATTAATCAAAAAACAGAAAATTCCTTTAAAGGCATTAACCTTTGCAAAAAAATTGCAGGTGGCTGTAATGACAATTTACATGTCTTATGTATTAGACAATGTATAAAGTGCCTGAACCAGCAAAAATTATCCATAGCCTTATGGACCATGCAAGCTCTGGATTCTGGTTTCACAGCAGGTGAGTTGGCATATTCAGATGAAAGGTCAAACTACAGCAGAAAGTGAATACCTCAAGCACAAGTTGTGAATGGACTCCCTGTGTCCATCTGTCACCACCCCTGATCTCTAGACAGTCTCCCCACTGAGAGCCATGTGAATTACAAGACTCCCATTTCCCTGCTCCCCTCCTCTCCTCACTTTCTTCTGTTCCTCAGGACTGTGAGCAATACGCTGGTTCTTCACAACTTATCTTCACAACTATCTTCTGCTTCCTTGCTCCTTAAATACGCATAGCCCACAATAAACAAATCCACTGGAACAGTAATGACCTGGATTTCAAAGCCAAATCACCAACTCAGGATAATTCATGCTGATTCCTGTTTGTCCCTGCTAACAATAACGGCATATTTCTCCATAACCAATAAGTTTTAAATGTCTGGACTTTTTATTATTGTTACTCCAGTAATCAGAAGAGATTAACTTTGTCTATCTGTTCATTCTTATCCTACTTAAACTACTTTGCAAGACAACTGACACAACCTTTATCTTCAGCACATTTCCTTTACAGTATCTATACCAGCACCTCACTCATATTTAGAAGCAAAAAGGAGGAAAATTTTAAAAAGATTTGAGAGTAGTTCATATAGCTCACAGAGTTCATAGCTCACAGAAGTGCCTATTATCCACACACTCAACTGGTGTGTGTATGAATGATCCAAACCTAATGTGTCTACAAAAGTGGACTAAAAATTGAGGTTCAGGGCACGTCATCCTTTAAGATGGATTAGAACTTTTTTAAAAATTGTGCATTTCATGTGGTATTTCCCCATTTGTGCTCTGTCCTGGATGAAAAAAGGAAAAGAGAAAGCAGTAAAAAGTGAAGCAATACAAAGCACAGGTCATAAGAAATATTAAAGATTTGCCCTAGGTTCAGCTGCAATTTTTAGTTGGTTCACATCTAACTCTGTTTGTCAAAGCTTGATTCTTACTTACAAGGAGGATTTCTAAAAAAAAGATGCAAGAAAATATTACTTTTCCTTTCCCTAAATGCACACAAGCATTTAATTTACGTGTTCTAACTAGCTACTGTGCATGCATGCGCGGCGTTACTGCAACCAATCGTATCTGTACAGGTATTATTAAAAGTCTGGTCATGTACATAGGACGCTTTAAATCAGACAATTAATTACTTTTAGGAGTGAGGTTCTTTTTCTAAGATGAAAGGAGATATATAAGTTAGAAAAGTTATCTTATTACTTCTCCATAATATACAGAGCTTTATGGAAAGATTAGGTTTATTAAGTCAGACTCACAATGCAGGCTTTCAACACTGCCATTTCCAATAAGTACACATTTGTTTAATATTAAAGTTCCCTTTCAAAACAAAGTAGTTAAGCCTACCCTCACATTTATACATCTGCAGTTTGTTTGATAACTTACAACATAATTACAGGCTGTCCTCCCACTAAATGCTGTATTCAGACTTATGAAACAAGGTGGTAAAATATGCACTGGAGTCTGAGTACTAAGCCCGTAATTTACCACAAGCACTGGGAAGAAAAGAAACGGAGGGGAACCCTGCTATTTAAACTGCTCAGTTATCACGTTTCCCTCCCCCACACATACAGTAGCATATAACCCATTCATATTTCAATTTTACATTTCCCAAACTGTCATCTTCTCATGTTTCAAGTTCATTTGAAATGCAATCTGTTTATCAGAGCAGCAGTGAATGCTTTTGCAGATCAAGAGAGAGCTGTCTCTCCCCACTAACAAATAGGTCTGTGGCAAATAGGTTGGTGAAATAAAGCACGCGTCGCGGGGCGAAGAAAAGTGCCCAGAGAGTTATGGCGGGGAGAGGTGTTCAGCCCCTTTCTTACCTCCCGTGTTCAAGTAGTGAGAGTGTATCCTCCCTCTCTGTTGGAGATGCAGCTAAAATAACTAGATAAATTCCCAGGTAGAACTGGAGCATGTGGAAAATGAGAGATTGACCTCATTTCAGACAAGTTTCTCACAGAGGGTGGCCCAGCTCGGGGGACACACTGAAGGGGCCAGCCACCAAGCGTCCTGTGATGCTCACTGGGCGATGTCTAGTCACCCTAATCCTTTCTCCAGGTCTGCTTGCTCAGGTAGAAAGCAGGGTTCACATGGTATGTGGGCTCTGCCCTGCCTTTCCCCAACTTTCAGGGCCCTTGGGGTAGGAAGGTCTTATGCTCCCCTTTCTTCAGCAACTGCAAGTCATTAGACAGGAACGGTGCTTTCAGGCAATCNTTTTTTTTTGTCCATTTTACTATCCCATCGTACTTAACCAGCAATCACAGGTTCTGAATTGTGATTTTCTGTGATATGTATATGTGAAGCTCCCCTTGCAGCAGCATCCTCAGAACAACTCCATTCTGTAAATGCACCAGTTCACTTGGTGCTGCTCCGGACAGCATTTGTCTCAGTCACTACCTACAACTGTAGCAAATTATCCAAATTTTAGATTTTAAACAATGAAAGCCACGTCTTCACATATACTATTTACTGAACACATCATGTACTATAAAAAATTACTATAAAAGGCATACTTTTTTTTCACCATGTTTTTGCTACCTTGTTTGCTGTCCCCCAAACAGGCACCACAAATATCAATGAAAATACAGCCACTTTTGATTCCATTTTAAAATCCCTAAGCTACATTTGGCAGGTTGCAAACATGAAGGAAGAGTTGATTTGCTGTGAGAAAATAGGTAACACAAGAATAACATCTTAAATGTAGGTGTGTGACTCATAATAGCAGCAGATTTATCAGGGCAGGGAGGGAGATAATATACTGAAAGCTAGGTGCTTTAGTGAATTTTGTTTGCTAAAGCTTCTCCATAAACTGAGCCTAAGAAACATAGGTCCATCCCCACTCATTCTGGTGTATTGTGAAATGCCAAGAAAATTAGAAGAGCATATTCCAACCCATTTGCTTACTAAACTTCCTCGTAGTTCTCATACTGCCTTACTCAAGGACACCCACCTCAGATTTTGTCTGAGCTTTCAAAGACAAAGAGAGGATGTTTTTCTCATGCCAGAATCCAGATTGGTTTTGTCAACAGGCTAGAGAAGCAGAAAAAAAATGGTAAAGACACAAACTACCAAGAAGCTATTGAAATCTGTTGAAATTCTGTCCCCACGAATGACATCCAAAGTTGCAGCCATACTGAAAGTCTACCTTCTATGTGAGCTAAACCAAAGTGGTATCTGACAATGTCTGAATTAGTACGGAAACCTTTAAAGCACAATTTGAAAAGGCGACAGCTTTTCTGCTCTGACCTGTACGGATGCAACATATAAAATGTGACTGGGACATGAGGCTCCCAATAGGTGTCCCTATTTCATTGCAGCCCTTTTAGTTGAGCCAGGGCTTCTGTAGAACATTCAAGTCCCATCACCTCCTCCACAAAAAAAAGATTAAAAGGTGCTAATGGAAGAGGCAGATATAAATATACAGACAGAGAAAGGGGAAAACCAGAAGAGTCCACGCTACTCCGTTTCTTCCAGTATTTTTGCAAGGTCTTTTTCAAACTGTGTTGAAGAGTTGAGAAATTCAGTGCAAGTGTTGCAACATCAGCAGAAAAATATGGCACTAATGTAAAAGAAAGGATGTGGGGGAGCCTGTCAAAATGCTTAATTCTTTAAAAATAAATAAAACTATTTTTTGAAATAAAGTTCCTATGTAAAATACATTACAATTTACATACGTGTACCTCACTGTTACATGTCAAAGCTGGCCAGTTGCATGTCTGAGTGCCTATGTAATCTGAATCATAGCAGGTATGAGTCATGCTTCTTTCCCTAAATATTTTCCCAGAAAAAATGTCTTCTTGGACATATTGTCCAATGGTCCAGCTGTCCTTCTCCTCTGTCCTCATCTGTCAATAACCCAGAAAGTATTCTTCAATGCAGTGGTGAAATGTGAGCTGTGATATATTAATCCCACCTAGAAGATTTATGTTCTGTATGACACAGGTTTGTACTTGCGCATCTAATTCCTTTAGGTTTTGTATCATTGCCTAATTAACATCTGTCTATAGTTTAAATAGCATCAATTAAAACAAGAATGTGATGATGTCCAAAAAAGGAAAGGAAACAGATTATAAGTAACTTCTGAAAAGACATTTTACATCTGTGAACTGACCCACCTGGCAGGAAAACAAGAACAGGAAGGCACACACAACACCTTACTTTATGGTCTGCCTAATTATCCAACTGTACCTTTTGTTCTGTGTAATTAAGTCTGCTATGAGGGAGGGAATGGTGCTTATGGCTAGATTCACAAGAAGCTCTACTGAACAGTGTATCTTGATGATGGGCAGTGTTTTTACTTTTTCTTGATTTCTGCCAGTAATAGGAATCAGCTGCTGACAGATGTACTATGATTCAGAGTTAAATTACTAGGTGGCTGGGCAGTATGTTGCCTGTTGCTTCTTCAAAGTTCAACAGCAATGATCTTTGGCAGCAGACCTCTCTCGTTTCCACAGCTAATGCACTGATTTGGCGTTTACTCATACTACTCTGCTTCATGGGAGCATCTGAAGCACTCCATCATAGTGAGCTCCCTGAAAAGTTGTGATATGACAACAAAAGTGAGGCTAAATTCCTTTTGCAGTTCTTTGATCTGGGGGCCTGAAATAAAAGGTCTGGTCTTGCTCTAGCACTTCTTACCACTCCCAGACTGAAGCACCCATTGTAGCTCTCAGCTGTTATGGGGGCTTCGGTCACATCCCTTCTCTCTAGATACAGCTCTTTGCCAGAGAGATGGCAAAAGAGCTCCTACAAACCAGAGATATTATTCAATTTTTCACAGCTAGTGATAAAGGCAAGGCTGGATGCTGTCTCCACAGAACAGCCATGTGTAAGGCAGAAGAGGTCAACAAATGCTGCTGCAAAGACTGGTAGTGGGAGGACACAGTTCCCTCTCAGCACACTGGGTCTGCCCCCTCACCTAGAGTAGATTGGGAAACCAAGGTCCTATGTGGCCTCTGATGTAAGGAAAGGTTGCTGCCATGCTGGGAAGAGAAAGGGACTGAAATCATATGCAGCCAAGGTTCAGAAACTTAGTAAACTGCTAACACTTTGGCAAACTTGACTCAAGCTTAGAGAAATCCCAGTGCCAGGGAATTATATCATCTGTCCTATTTCAAGCCCTCCCTTTTGTGATTAGGAAAGATTTCCTACTTCTAAGGCCATTATTATAGATAAATCTGTAGCTCATGCAGAGTGGGAACATGTTTATGAAAGTAATATTTTTGCATTGTCACTTATCAGAACACAACTACATTAGAATACAGACCCTATAGTTACATATTCACACTAATAAAAAGCAGAATTTTCCATGCCACCTACTGATTTGCCTGCTCTTGTTGTGCAGCTCATAAAGAATTAACTTGGGTTAAGAAACTAATAATATTCAAGAATGAGTTTTCAATAATTTCAGACTCTCTCTCTTATAGTAGAAGCCCAAACATGCTGTTAGACCTACAAAAATATATCCACAGGCTACATCCAGTACTACTGATGTTTTCTATTCATCATTAAATAAGTTATGAATGTTTTCCATTCATCATTAAATAAGTTATGAATGAGGGTGGAGTGTGCTGAAGAGCTGTTAGGGAAGGCAACGTTACCACAAGATATCCATATTCAAAGCACAATTCAAAATGGATTGCAACACGTGTGAAAAATAGTAGAACATAGCACTCAACAAGCTAAGGATAAAGATGGTAATCTACACCCCAAATGCTCCTTCAAAACAAGGCTAATCAGACCATTGCCAATACTTAAGAACCAAAGTATTTCAGACAGCGTCAGCTTCCCAGACAGTCACTAATGTTGACTGACATGCAAAGTGATTGTGGAAATATCAAACAATAGTCCAATTCCTGAGGTCCTTACTCATACATTTAACTCAGTTGTTACTAAGGCAATTTTTTTATTGAAGTCAATCCATTCTGACACCCTGCTCTGAACGCTTGTTGGACTTGGCAATAATAATTCCTTCTGCTTCTTTTCATGTGTTATCCCTTCAGCCTTGATCCTTTCATCTGTGTCCCCTGTAGGAATGATGTGAAATCCCTACTCTATTTCCAATTATTGAGACATCTGGAGATGGCAGTGAAGAGTCATGACAACCAAAATACAGCAAAGGACCCTAAATTTAAAATGCAATTTGACCTACTAATTTCAGAAAGAAGAGATTGCTATGATTATAAATAGATCATCTGATAATCTACTGGTTCTCACTATCTGAAGTATGTTTAATTCAAATGAATGCAATATCTTTTCTCTTGCAGACATTTTGGATTTGAGTAACACTATTTAAATAATGACAGACTAGTGATAGACACTCAGGAATTTTTTTTTGTTGAAAATACCTCTATCACTTGAGAAACAAGTAAATAAAAATCCTAGGTCTCTATCAAACTGCTTCTGCACAAATTTTATATCAGTTGAAATTTCAGTCAAGTAAACATGGGGTACAAAACACAGACGTACAGACTGTAGAACTGCAGAGCATCGATGATTATTTTTAATCTCTTATATAAACAGTCCGTGCAGCATAATTGAAAGAAACAAAGCGGAGAAATATTAGATTATGTTTAAATTCAGGATGATAGAGAAATACTGACAAGAAACAATTTGGTACCTTGCATCCCAGGTCATGGTGAAGGCTAGAGTCCCAGCAACTCAGCAGAACATCTATGTTCTGCATGCAAAATGGGAGGATCGAGCACATTTTGCCATGCCTCTACGGCAAACCCTCTGTAAACGAGTGTACGAGCCAGATTGATTTCTACCAGCACAGTAGAATATCCCAAGTCTTTATGGTTTTAGGTAGCCCACTGTAAATTCCTTTCCTCCAGCCCACTGGGTCTCACTCTACCATCGTGTGCTGTAACATCAGTGCTCTGCTCTGCCACTTGTCAGCCACGACCTCATAGGCATGCGAGGCACCCTGCCTAAATTCTCAGCAATCATCTCCATTCAGGGTGAGTGATTTAAAGGTTCCTGGAAGGAGGGAGGAAAGCCTGCTTTATAAGCCTGTATCATGCTGTGCAACCAGCTCACAGCTTTGTGTCATGCAAACCTTAATCTCTTCACAACCTGTCTAGTTGCATCTTAGTCTGTTCTGAATATCGCCTCTCTGCTGAGGGATCTGGATTTCTCATGATCTAATCATATCTCCTGTCATCTCAATACAGGTTATTTCCCCTACATGTTTATCATAGATGCATACTTCAAAATGTCAGCTAAAAACAATGTGACAATATCAGCCGAAGGTTTTGCTTTACCAAGTGCAAACAAAGTAGCCTGTTGGGTATTCTAACAAAATGGCATGGTCTTCTTTTCTAATCCTAATGTTTGCCTTTTCAATGTGCCTAGTTGCTTCCTCCCTGCTTATCTCCTGAATCAGATAGTGACGGTATGTTTTTATACTGCACTGAATTTTCGTAACTCATGTAAGCTGAAAAGTTGTTTCTGTGTCAAGATTTTTGCTGTCATTGACTACTATAAATGTAAGTCTTCATCCACTGATATTCACAAAGCATTTTTTGTGAATATCCTTGAATATACCTTCAAAAGCAATCGTTCCCTCTTGCACAGAAGTATAAAGGCCTTTCAAGTATATTATAACCAAAAAAGCACACATCCTTGGGCTCTGTGTGTGGTTCCTTCTTTCCTTTTCACTGTGTTTTTATTTGAATGTTTTATTGATTTTTTCCCCCTCAGATCCAAGACCATAAAAACAGAGGAAAAAACATCTACTTGCAAGTGACAGAAAAGGAAAAGGGCAGGAAGAGCCCATAAGAAAGCCTGAAAGTTGGAGGAAGGATCCCAGTGAGATGATAGGGTACAGCTCTGTGTATGCAGGGCAACAAAGAGGAGAAAGAGCCTTCCTCGTGTTTAACCCCACTTGTAAGAGGAAGAGCAAGGGCAGCAAACCCAGGTCTCCCCGGTAAGCAAAGAGCCAGAGGGAAGGAGGGGAGACCAAACCAAAGCAGGCATCACCAGGAGCAAGCTGTCCCCTGAGAAACAGAAAAAAGCTCATCCTTTCCCCCAAACAGGAGGGAAGCAGGTGAGACATTGCCCTAAGGTCTGCTTGAAGAGGGGTGCAGCTATACATTGTTTACCCAGACATTTCAAATTATGCAGTGTCGCCTTCAGTAACACATTACTGTGAACACAGTATAGCACAGCTGTCAACCTAACACAACCATTCACAACCAGGCAGGGCGAGTACTTCATGCATCACTCTGTCTAGGGCTTCGCCTTTAAATCCTCTCATTTCACTACCTCAAAGGCACCTCAGTGTGTCCTAGTTGAACTGGCTGCACCATTTATCAATAACAGCAGCAGCTGCTGCCACGTCTTACAGTTACTTGGAACTGTAGCAATCCACCTGTAAGGAAACTGTGAAAAAATCAGCAAGATTGTCTCAGATTTCCACAGCTAACAAAGGCAGGGCACTGGTTTAGCGAGACCAATAGCGTGCTTCACTATGGCAAATTTAAATGAATGTGACATTGATTTCTCCTGTAGGTCTGGTCTGTAATTAAAGCTATAACCAAAGACTCATTCATTTTTTTTCTTGGGCAAATTCTCATTGCAGTCAGAGGAATCTATCCAATGAAAGACTGGGGAAACCCGGGTAGCAGCCCAAAGATTTAACCCTACTTGCTTTATTTCTGATCACTCTCTTTTAGAAGGATAATTTAAGCCACTTGACGTGTGAGGTGCCGTATACGTGCTCTGACCTAGGATGAGAAAGAAACAAGATAACCTTCTCTGTTAGAAAATAAAAATCGTGAACCAGAAGCCATGATCTCATCTTGGCTTCTGCAGCGTGCCCTGATTAAAAAGGAAATCTTTCTTCCAGCTACAAAACAAGAGGAGTGAAGCCTACAATGCAGCATTCAGAGCCCAAAAGTTACAGTGGTGCAGCATGTGAGGCTGCTGCAGCCAGACCCCATGCCCAGACCTTCCCGTCCTCTCCCTTTGTTACCCATCCTCTTGGTCCTGTCCCCACCTGCCCTCGCCGCCCCCTCCCCTGCCTACCTACACACGGGCAGAGGGGCAGACCTTTCCTCCACCAATAAGATTTGGATTGTTGCCCTTATTTATTTGGCTCCCTTTTTTTCTAAGCACTGGAGATGACCGCATGGGGTTGTCTTTGTCACATCGTTACTGTTGCCTCTTGTAATTACAGGACACTGTATTTTCAAATATAGTTTAAGGATTAATGCTATTACGTACCAATTCTTTCTGACAGAGCTAGACTGTTTTCTCCATACTGTTACACATTTACAATAATCTCTGAAATTTCAGCTGTGGAAGGTACGGCACCATCAGAAGCAATCTTCGATTCGTAGTGTTATTATACTGTGATATCAAAGTGTCTTTAAAATAATGATAAAATCTTAATGTTTAAACCTTTTCTCTTTTTCGTAAACATTCAGAGGTCATTTAACACAGTTTAAAAATAATGGAATAGGTCACTCTAGAGGCAAAACAGTTTGAGAAGCTATCCGCCTATACAGCAAAATGCTAATGCCCTTTGTAATACAAAGGCAAGGGGGTTGTTCTCTTTATTGTCTAATGTTTTGTACATTTTTAGACCCAGGTCCAGAAGTATTTATCTTTCACCTCAAAACCTGATTGCTGTGCTAATGCTATTTAAAACTAAATGGAAGAAAATTATATTCTCCACAAGAATTCGATTGATTCCTTTCTTTGGATAGAAAAAGAAATAATAGTCGTTTTTATTCACACGAAGTCCTGTATAGAAACCTCTGTGTGTAAATCACATTGGGCCTCTACAATTTGTTATTAGCTATTGGTTATAGCTGAGATAAATGCATGGGAACGCTATTTATGTAATTGTAAGCAATGTCACATTTGGATTTGGGACTCAGACCTCCCGTAGCTTTCTAAAAATCATTACTCTTTCTCCAGTTTGCTCTTTTTCCTGCAAATCTTTGAGTTTAAGCCAAACAGGAATACTGTTCTCAGTCACAGGAAGAGACAAATTAATTCTCGGAGTGAGCAAAAAGAGAGAATTCACTATGCAGCTGTATCAACCTTGTGCACAATGTTTAAAGTGGCAGTTGAGGAATTAAATTTGCTGAAATAGTCAAGAATTATTCAAGTACTCAGTGACCCATAGGATGCCTGGGTCAATATGAACACTCTTGACAGAGAAGTCCAGCATGTTTTCCTGACTTCTGGCAAGCAGCAGTCCAAAGGAGATCGTTTAATACCACACACCATGCTAATTCTCGTTTTTTCTCATATGTTCTCATGATCTTCCCCACCATGCTGGTAGTATGCACAACATAACACAGGACAATAGAACCAACTTACTGATTCACAATTACAGAGGACTTCAATTGAAAATTGTAATAATTGTGTGTGATGCTCAGGTATCACCTTCCCAGATGAAACGGGAAAGCAGTTGAGTATGAAGATCTCATCCTATTACACCTTTTCGATCATTATCATTAGTGCATCAGGAAATCCACAAAGTAACTTACAGGATTTCTTTTCATAGAATTGTTCAAATAAATCATGGAGGAATATTTTATGTTTTAGCACATTATAGAAATCCAAAGCCATATTTGCTTTGCATGAAGTAGGGGTATAGAACAATAAGGTATTTTTGCATATGCAGGTACTACAAGTATATGTTTATATAGCTTATATGTAGATAGCTAACTGAATGCCCACTTATGAGTTAAGTTTACATGCCCCAGATACAGAAATTCTGCATTGAAATTAGATACTTAATTGCATACTCAGAGCCCTGACTTTGTGTTTGTAAATCTGATCTTGATTGGATTTTCCCTCGATAACAGATTCCCAAAGCACTTCAGGTGCTCTATTGCAAGTATTTTCTTCACTTTCCCAATCTTTAAATTTTATCGCAGCTTCCTTGGGGCACATACATCGTTTACGATTTCAAAGCATGTTGCAGCTCACCTGATCTTTCTGTTTGCAAAAGCACAAGAATCATTCTGTAGATCTCCCAGTTGTCACTAGCGAGGAACAGTCCCTTTATGTGGAAGAAATTAGAGCCTGCACTCATGTCCAGGGTCTGTAAGTGGAACATGTATGAGAAGAAATGTTCCTTGCTCCCTAACTTCCTGGATATGTGTGTAAACATCAGGCATAATGCGAGATGCAGCAATTTTTTTCAAAGCAACAGAAGTCATCACTAGCTGAATCTGGGCCGTGACACAGACTTTCCAGTTTCCTCACGCAAAAGAAGACCATGCCCCTCTGGACTCAACACTTTACACATGCATTCAGGTTTGGGCCTCCAGAACCAAGAATACCAAACTGTCTTATGTATTTTTCCAGCTTATGATGTATGGTACAGTCCACCAGGAACAGATCTGAAATAATTATATTGCATTTCATCTCACGTCAGACAACAAGTTAGCTTAGCATATTTTAATGGAGTGGTGCACAGTGTCTCTTTCACTTAATGAGACCACATTTTGATGAGAGACTCTAGTGGGTTAAGGAATCATAACCATAATGAAATCCAAGGTTTGGGGTTTTGGTTCATTAGGCAAAAAGGATAGCTCTTCAGAATACTTGCTTCCAAAAAGAAATACAGATGCCAAGATTTTATATCCCTCTGGAGAGTTTTTCTGTGAACTGTCATTAGTGAAGAAATGTACTTGGAGGGAGAGGAAAGGAAAGAGGGATTAAAGAATTCAGCTGTGCCACAACACATTTATCCATCAAAACGGGATAAAAAATTGGTTTCTCAGTCGTGGAAAGAAAAAATAATTCATTAATCTATTTTGATAATCTTACACCGGATAAAGAGCCATTTCTATTTCCAGAATACCAGTTATCTTGCATACATTCAAGGTGGGCTCGTCAAATAACAGTTATACGTATCCCTTTCCACCATGTATATAAAAAATACAACAAGATAGGGGCAGCATGCATATCGCCAACCTCTGACAGATGTTTTCCTAGAAGAAATTAGTATTGTGTCTCCACTAGGAGAAGACAGCAAGAAAACAGGGACAAATCAGCAATTTTGCACTATATGAATGTACCAAAACTGCATTCTCACCTCACAATGAAAATACGATCAAGAAAAAATTGAAGGGTACTTGTGGGACATTTTATGTATTTTTGTATCAATTCCCCTTACTATTATAATTTGCATAAACTAGCAGCCATCCTGATAATAGAAAAGGATGGAAATGTTATGGATTATCTTGCCCAGAGATGGTTCCTCTGGGAAGGTAAGCCAAAAAGCTGTACAGTTTTGGGGAAGGTTGAAGCAAACCAGACAAATGAACGCAGGAGTTTATCCTCAGGTGTACTTGTATCCATGCTTTTCCCAGGAGCTACGCCATACACTTGCAGTGCCAAATAACTGTGCTCATTTTAAAATTATTAAGTAGCACAGGAGAAGAAGAAAGGGGAGTTTAAGTACTGCAAAATAAGCAATATGCCTTCCATTAGCAGTAAGGGAATGTTATGAAATCAGAATGGAGAGCTGGAAGCACTGGACATTTTTTTACTACAACAAAATGTAGAAAGTGTGAACCTGGAGTCTGTAGGAGGATCCCTGGGAGCTCTGTTCCTCCTTACATGTGCATGCCATGGACCGCACAAATCTCACAGAGAAGAATATGATAATGCCTTCAATTTGTGAACTACTGAAAATGAAGTACAGTGGATATAGCCGAAGCATTCATTTCAAAGGTTAACATGCAGACTGTACTAGTCCTCCCAGGCATAATCATTGAGCAGAAATGATGATTAAAAGTCATAATACACACTTTTTTTCGAATCCCACACTTGACTTTGATCAGAGTATCAGATTACAAGGCATGCATAATCAACAATATTGTAATTAAATTGCATCAAAGATTGCTGACCTTTTGGTGCAATCTTTTGGGTAAAATTCACAGTACACAAACATGCTTTAATCTATGTGAAACATTTATCATGCACAAAGAAAGGTAACTTTTTGACATCAACATAATTAGCCCTGGCGTATTGACTCTACATGTCAGCCCTTGGCTGTGAGCTAACTTGTGTGAGATCTTGACATAATCATGTTAAGTGCTGCCAGTTTGCATAGCTGCCATGGATTAAACAAGAAAAATGGTATCAACAATGTAGGCGTATGTTCTCTGGTGCATGTTAATGAAGCCATTTGCACTAAAATTTTGATATTTAGAATTTGCTTTGTTTTAATTATGAAAACAATCAATATTATAGAATCTTTGTACTTTTTTAAATAGGCCATTAATTAACCTATTGATTATTGCAGGGAGTGAGAGAAATAGTCTTCCTGAAAAATTATTTGCTTTTTCAAGGTCTTCTCTATCCCTTCTAGACTGCTGTGATCTACTGACAGAATAATGTTGCCTTTTTACCGTATGAGTAAATAGCCATAATAGCTACAGCATAATTTACAGATTATTTCAGTTCTCCTTGAACCAAGGTCTGAAAGCTGCTAAAGCCACCTGATAAAAGAAACTTGCCATCAGATGAAATTTGGATTTATATCCACAGAAAACACTGGTTTTCATTTCTCTCAACTTTATCTGGAAGTTGCATACTGACAGCAGAGACCTCTGAAGACTTTTCAACCTGGCCTGTCTTCCACCTTTTAATTTGCATACCTGATATTCTGCAATCACCTTCTGAGATCTTAGAGCAGTGCCATTTCTCCTAGCAATGAGAGATAAGAGGATGTACTTTGCACATTCCTTAAGCTTGATGGCATTAAAATACTGTATCTTGGCATCAGTAGAACCTTCACAGCAAACGTAACACTATGGGTTTTAACACATGCAAGGTTATAACTATCCAATTTTGATATTTTTTTTTTATTATTATTCTAGATAACACAGTACTAATGCTTATTCCAGCATATGTCTTGGAGCTTTGATGATCTAGGGCAAGGCAACAAATTTTACCACACGTACAAAATAATCATGAGACCACAGTTTCAGGCACTAAGACACAGTTTCAAACATCTCCTCTATTTATATCACACACACAGAAAAGTTTGACTGCTGAATATAATGATATCATAATCATGAGCTGCAAATTCAGCATCAGCAACATCAATTTTAAAAATTCAGCATTATCCTTTATTGTTATAAAATACACTTACAAATGCTAATGGGTTATAAAATGATGTAGAGTTAGGAATTGGTCAGCTCCAGAATTTTAAATGTGCCCACATCCTGGTGCTTTGCAGGGTGACTAGTTTTGAATGCCTAGATCTGAACTCAGTAGGGTCCTAAGCCAAGTGCCAACTTGGACATGAATTAATTTTCCTTCTGTTTAGGACCTCATTAAAGTAAAACCATGTTTTTGCCAAGATTTAAGCACAGGAGAACAGAAAATCCCATAAGAACAGCTGCTTTCTTGCTGATCCAAACTCAGCCCTGGCCCTGATAGTGACTGAACCTTCACTGTTCTGGTTACAGACCTCACCTGGAGCTGAATCCTGTTAGAGCAACTGTCTTCAGAGTTCTTTTCTATATAAACACTGTGTATTTACAAAGTACTCTTAGTATTGTATTAATTTTCTTCCTTTAAAAGTAGATCGGAAAGTTAGTTAAATCTTTCAACAAAACTGGTCCTTTTAAAAAAAAGAAGTGAAGCATCCTAATAACCTGGCTCCAATCTTGAACAGATGAAAGGGAGGAATTCTATAGCTCCCTAACACAGAACATTTTTAGGGTACTGGCTAGCCCTTGTTCTTATTTTAACAGACAAAAAAATGTTCATTTGCCTAAAAATAGGCATTTACTGCCATTGGGACAGCCTTGGATTACCTGCCTTGCATCCAGCTGCCACTCCAGAAGGGCATGGGGTCTACTGCTGGTCCTGTACCATCTCTGCCAAAGTCACGCTGGTATCACAGATGCCTCCAGTGTCTCCAGTGGCACTAGACATCTTGGTGTGGGCAACTGAACTGAGCCCCTAAGCACTGTTCCAGTCACATAGGCTAGGATTCAGCATGGGATTAAAACAAATGAGTTTTGGCGTTTACATGTAGGCTCCTATTGTGGTCAGTGGAGAGCTAGTTAAAATAGGCAATGGCCCCTTCTAGCCGATAGATTCAATGCATCTTTAGGGTCCAGTAACCATACTCACTGCAGGTTCAATGCAGTTGCCTAAAAGTAGTGGGTTTGGCTAACCAGGTGCACAAATGTGGTAAACGTGATATAAGACGCATGGGAAAGAGAAGCCATTCTTGACTAACAGCTTGCAGCAGTGAAGTCAGAGTTTCAAATGCCACTAGATAACTACGTATAAGCAACTGAATCAAGCCCTGCTGCTTTTGCTGGGATGTTAAGACTCCCAGCTGACATGCAGATACTTACCTTTAGGTATCTGATCTGGAACTAAACCCAAAAATGGTGTCCAATGGCAAATTCCTCTTCTAGGGCCTGGTTTCCCTGTACCTCTCACTAGTTTAAATGAGGAGCACAAAATGTAAATTAAACTATTTTGATGTACAGCTGCTAGAAGAATCACCCATTTGGCTTCTTTTTCTATTACAGTCCAGTAATAATACAGATTTTACAATTCCACAAATCATAGGCTTAGTCTTGCCACTCTAAGCTCAAATCAAACCCAATTCCAGATTAAGACTTGAACATCAAAGAGGTACTTCCACCAGACTCCCTCCTTCCCAAACAGTATCTTGCTTGTTATTTAGGGCATTTTCTGCGCAGTCCACGTACACCAAAGCAAGTATCTGCAATGAAATGTTTCTGTTCCGCCTCTTCCACTTACTCTGCTTCTGCTTATTCCTTAGCAGAAATGAACCTTTCAGAAGGAGCTGTTGATGTGCCTTCCTATTTTGCATTGTGTTTATAAAAAGCACTTCACAAGCAATCTCCACAGTATCAATATTTAGTGAAATAGATTTCTTTTACTTTTTGCATTACTGCACAGGTTATTGGTTCTGGGAACTAAATTTAATTTATTTCCAAGTATCTCAGGCATTTCATACATCACTTTAGTATCCCATTCTCTCATTGTGAACACTAGACATATTCATACCTACGGGGCTCATGATACATCTTGGACATAAAGATCAGGTATTCTTTCCATGGCATAGAGAGAATCTAATGATTAAAAAAAAAAATCCACTGTGAAAATGTTTCATCGTCTTCTATGCACAGATGCTAATTTTAAAAATACACACTTAGGTATAAATAAATATTAATCGTCAGTTTTCTCTGGGGATCTGTATCTGTTTCTGTTATTCTTAATACACCAACAGCTTTAGATTCTCTGACTGGACATGTACAGAATCCCTTGCTCTTAATTCTCCAGGACTTCAAGGAGCCCTAGATAACACAAACAGCTGGCACCAAACAACATGTATAGGTATCAAAAACGAGGCTATGGAATCCACGCATTTTTTCTGGCACTATGTTCTGCAGCGGCATAAAGGGTGTCACTACTGAGCATGAGCTTATAATTCCTCTTGATTGATCAACTCCCAAAAAAATTATTTCAGATGTGATCCTAAAATGTGCTTTATGGGATTCATCTAACTTTTAGAATTTCACAAGCAGCAATAGCTGAATCCCTTGAAATGTAATAACATGAGCAAGTTTTCCAAATGATATCTTAGCCAATGTCCTTTGTTTCCCAGTTGCTTTGCTTAACCAGAAAATGCTGAATGTTCAAGAAACTTCTAGGTCTCCTCTGTGTTAACCCATTTTTCTTCACCTCTCTGATCTGTACTGAAAAATAGTATCAACATTGGGAACAACATTCCAGATTGGTACATGCTTCATATCTAGTATTCCAGACAGTTTTTATACCCTACCAGATGATTTTCATACCTGACTTCAAAACATTCTTCATCAATTGGTGATTCCTTCCTTCCTACCATTGCTAAAGCTCCTTGTAGTTTAATTTTTTAGTAAAGCTTACTTGTCATGTCCTAAATCTTTTTGACCTGTGCTTTGTTACCTTTGAGTCATTTTTAATTTCAAACACAGAGAAACCTACAACCCAAAATTTCAGTTCCCAGAAATCTCATCTGCGCTCTGGGCACCAGTTAGCCTTGCTCCTGCACGATCAAGGAGAGTTTTTGCCCATACAGAGGCTTTTTAGACCCCTATAGAAGTTTTAAACACTCTTTCCCAGTCACAGTTTGCAAGTGCAGGCAGGTGGGTTTGTGTCTGTGGTTCCGTCTTGGAGCCACAAGATCACAGTTTTTCCCCACAACCCAGTACTTGATGCTTAATCAAAGACATTGATTAACCGTAGATGTATGTGCCAAAATGTATTCACTTCAGATTACCCAGTTTTTTCCTGACCACCATTATATATATACTCTATTTACAATTGGCACCCTGCACGTACTTGTTCTATCAAATTGATTATCCAGATATTTAAGCTTCTGTCTAAATCAGATTTTTCTCAAAGTGTGTTTATATATGTACACTTTGTGACCTTTATAATAACGTAGACCCTACCATAACCTGAATCAGATTTGCCAAAATTTCTTGCCTTACACTTTCTCATCCTGACTTCTCCAATGTAAAATGTTTCATTTCGACACAAGCATGCAAGCTATACGTTGTGATATTTCAGATCAGCTTGTTTCTGATATGCCACCAAATGCTTACCAGAAATGCAGTTAAACAGCACGTATGGCCACATCTTTATCTGTCAATTCAGTAATTCACTGGAGAAGCCAGGCAAACATTGTCAGATGTTGTTCTTTTATACCCATTTCTAACCACCTCTGTTAGACCGTGAATTCTTCCAAAAATTTCAGCCTGCTTTCAACATGCCTACTACACTCTTTTGGAGGCTTATGATTAAATCTTGCATAGCAACTGCTCCCTATATACTCACCCACTGTCAGGAGGTTAACTGGTAGATCTGCATTCACTGCATTTTCTCCCAGTCCTTAAAGCCCTCATTCCCTCTGCAATGATAAACAGAGACCTTAGGAGCACCGCTCTATGCATGCACAACCCTCACTTCCATCTCTGCATGAGCTTTCTGTTGACTATTCCCTAACCACTACATGCAGCAAAGTCACATACATTCTGGTGTTATTCATGGCACTGTATGCCTGCTGAGGGGATGGAAATGCCTGGATCTTCTTTATAATAGTTATTGTCAGAGCAAAGCCCACTGGACAAAGCACAATAATTTCACCTTATAAAGAACGAACACTACTATTCATGTAGAGGAAGGAAATGCAGCTAAACCCTGAACGTCTTTGGTATTCAAATTCACAGCATTCTTTGTACCCAAAAATCATATCAAGTCTGAAATTTCTTATAACTAACCTTGGTTTTATGAGGATTTCGGTCATCCATCATGACCTTCAGAAAATTAGAGTTTACCTATAGTTATTTTTAGACATGAAGGAAAAGAGGATTTCATTTTAACAAGCTTTAAAGAAAAACTTGTGAAGCCAAAAATATTTTCTGGTAATAATATGCTGAAACTTCAAAAGACTTTATGCTAAATCCTTAAAATACTAGATGGTAAATTTTTACTGGTTTTGTTACATACAGGGTATATATTTGCATCAGAGTGCTGTGGTCTTCATAAGCATATCGCTGCAAAAAACAGTTTCAAAGTTATCATGAAATCTCACAGTGGGACAGTGCCTCATTATTGTATATATGAAATTTGTTTACTAATTTATGCATAAATCACTATTTCTAGAGAGTATATTATAAGATCTCCAGCACTTGAATTTACTCTGCTTCATTGGGCAGCAAAGATAGGTAGATACACACATTCTTATGCACAGAACAGTTTCTGATCTCCATTCTCTTTTTCGGTTACTTGTATGTCTGAAAATTCTTTCTCATTAATATTTTTTATGTTTCAAAAATCTTTTCTTTTGCTCAAATCAAATTTGAATCAATTTGACTCAAATCAAATTACTGATCAAATTTGATTCATCTGTTAGTGGAAAAGAAATGAGTAAATCTCAGTGTGGCATTACAGGTGAAAAAACACACATGCAAAGATATTCAATTTGCCAAGAATCTTCGTGTAATACAGTTTTGGACTAGAGTGCTGCCAAATTTAGTTCCTCAGCAGCAGCCTTCAAAATTGGCTCGTTCCTTCCAGTAGATCTAAGAAAGCAAGTTTCCCTTTCCTACACTGAACAGTTCACTTTCTGTATTGAAGAATAAGGGGAAAGTGTGAAAAAAATGGTTAGCAATGAAAGTTTTAAAATTGAATACCATTAATTCTGACATGGTCTCTAGACCCATGGACAGCTTTTGTAATGACTAAGATGAGTCCAGAATATGTACAATCTGAACAGCATTTGAATATGTGGTGAGTCCATTTCAAAATTTATATTATTATTTTTCTTTGAACATGACTTATTTTGCCATCTCAATAAAATTCAAAGGAATCCCAAACTGAAGATCATCTACAAAATATCAGTATATTCTACCACAGTTTATTGAAACATACTACAAAGATTTAGGGTCTTCAGAAGTATATACACAATCTGGTATTTCCTATGGGTCTAAAGGGTTGATTTTTCAACCTTAATAATCCTCGATAAACGTCATTTCTCCAGAATGCATGAAAAGAAATCCCTTTTATACCAATAGCTAGTATCTTCCATAGAAAGATTTATATGCACTCTTCTAAAGGAGTATCTTGTTTCACACTCACAAACTAATGTTTGTCTTCTAAATAATATACGATTAGTAGATATTATGCCAAGAATAAATGTACTGCATGATACTATAATAAATCTGTAAACTTCAATCCTTGTACAGTACTCTACCAGAATACCTTGCAGCAATCAATAATACGTTTCACACTATCAATGAATAGCATAACATAGTGAAAGATGCATGGAAGTCTTTGCTATACCCAATAAATTATGCTTCATAGCCAAATATTGTTTGTAGAATAGGCTGCATCACAAACAATTCCCGGGAACTATAAGTTCAGGATCATTTCTATAATATCTGCAGATATATTTATGTCAAACCTGGAACATAAGGTTCCAAACTGATTTGATACCTAAACAAATTGGAACAAACACTATACCAAGGGCATTTTCTTCATCATCAATAAACCTGACATACAGTACACCACAGAGTTATGCTAACAAATATATTTTCAAAGATGATCCTAACTGCAGGTAATAAAACAGATCTTGAATGTAAATGTTTTTATGCAGTGGTGAGAGCAAACTTAAAGCACACTCTGTGACACTTATACTCTCTATCCAAGACACATACAACTTTTCCCAAACTTTCCCTGACTACTAGTGGCAAGTTTTCTTTATAGCACAAGTTAACAAAATGCTTGTAGCTGTGAACGTACTTCAGATGAGAAACATCACTTACCTCAGCTATTCAAACCATATCTAAATCACCATGACCACCTCTCTTAAGAAGTAGTAAAATACTCCCTGTAATAAGCTTCTGTTAAATTTTTTCAGCTGCTTCCCACTGCTTTCAGAGGGCAATTATATTTACAACAGAGCAAAATGCTAGTCACAACAGTCTAAATTAAAAAAAAAAAAAAAAAAACAAACAACACCCCAAAAACAAACAAACAAACAAACAAAAACAATAACAAACACACACACACAAAAACCCAAACAAAACAAACAAAAAAAAAAAACACAAAACCAAAATCACAGAATCACAGAATTTTCAGAGTTGGAAGGGACCTCTAGAGATCATCTAGTCCAACTCCCCTGCTAAAGCAGGATTGCCTGGAGCACATTACTCAGGACTGCATCCAGGCGGGTCTTGAAAACCTCCAAAGAAGGGGACTCCACGACCTCCCTGGGCAGCCTGTTCCACTGCTCTGTCGCCCTCACCGTAAAGAAGTTTTTGCTTGTGTGTGAATGGAACTTCCTGTGTTCCAACTTGTGCCTGTTGCCCCTTGTCCTGTCACTGGGATCCACTGAAAAGAGTCTGGCTCCATCCTCCTTCAACCCACCCTT
>VZSZ01008628.1:213549-267357 GCA_013398815.1 Ibidorhyncha struthersii | reverse complement strand
CTCTTCCCTATGCAGCCCAGGATTCCATTGGCCTCCCTGGCGACAAGGGCGCATTGCTGGCTCATGGATAATTTACTATCTACCAGGACCCTTAGATCCTTCTCCTCAGAACTGCTTTCCAGCAGGGCCACCCCTAACCTACATTGGTGCGTAGCATTCTTCCTCCCCAGGTGCAGGACCCTACACTTGCTCTTGTTGAACCTCATTAGGTTCCTCCCTGCCCAGCTCTCCAGCCTATCCAGGTCATGCAAAACAAAACAAAAAAAAAACCCAGAAAAAAAAGAAAACAAAAGCTGTGTCATGGAGGAAAGGAAGTCTCCATGCCCAGGGACTGTAGACCAAGCCACAATTCAGAACTTCTGTTTCATGTACTTCTGCTAATATTCTGTTAATATTTCAGGTCAACAAAAGGACAAAGCCACCTAAGCATCTGTCTACTTTTTTGGCTGTCCTAACACAGTCCAAAGGAATACAGATGCCCTGCACAATGCAAAAGCAAACTGGGCATCTCAGAGTACAATGTGTAAAAACAGCATCCCAATCAACAACACAGGAGACACTGAAAACAAAACCAGCAACAGACCCTTTCGGAAGAAGTGAAGGATGCATGTTTGAGGAAGGACAGTAAGCAAAGGGTCTGAACACTGGATTCTCATGGTCTGGGTAAGTTCCATAGATGGTAAATGAATCGATAAGAAGGCCCTGTTTAGAAAGAAAGAAGGCATATCTGTGATGTTCAGTCTTCACATCTAACAGACAGCCTTTCAGGTAAGACATGCAAACTAATGCCTTTTCCATTGGCCTCAGCTGTAGGTATGAGCTTTGTACTTGGTGTGGTGGTGCCACCCTCCCCTCTTCTTTTGGCCACTCAGTGCTTGGTGCAATTCCCCATCCCTAGGCCACATACCAGCCTAGGAGAAGTCAGACATGGATTGGGAAAGACAAAGGACCAGAGCGTTAGGGCACTCCCTTAACCACCCTGGCTCCTGCTTCCCCTATTGCTTGGAAACTGTAATGACAACCAATCACCCCCTGACAGCCTAGTACATCTGTACCTGGATCATGGCCCAAAGGGGGGTGATGCCAGGACTCCAAAATCTAGCAAGTTCTGGACTTGAACAACTGCTGGAAAGTACCAGAATATCCCATCGTCTGAGTTGTGCCAGAGTGGAAAAATACCTGACAAAAGTCAATTATCTCAGACCCTATAAGGAGCAATTCTAGTAAGACCCTTTGAGCTCGTCTAGATCACAGCAGGCTGCGACCAGCGTCTCCCCTGACTTGGGATGCCACTCAGGCAAACACCTCGAGGATTAAAAGGCCAGGGCGGGTCAACTCCTCTTGAGTCTCTTTATCGCCTGTTGAGGAATACCAACTCATTGTGAGTGTTTACTCCAAAGTCAAAGAGGGAAATTTTAACTATAGGCTAGCCTATCTTTCATCCACCTCTCTATATACACATTAGCTCTTACGGGTGTGGATGTTCTTATACTTTACTGTATTCGAATATTTGTGCAGGCGTAAAAAGGGGCACCCATTCACTCATTGCACCTCATTGGCTCAAACACAGAGGTCCAAAAGCAGCTTTAATTGAGTGAGGTGTCATCAGTCAGATTTAGGCAAAATCTGAGGGAAGGGAAAGAAGAAGAGAGGATTTCAACAGCATTAGACAAGAAAACTGTTCAAGTGATCCTGTAAACCCCATCTCTCAATATACAGGGGTATCAATTCTCAAAATTACTGTAGGAGACCAAGTAAAGAGTGTGATGAAATTCACTGACATTTTCATTGGAAATGGACAATGTCTGTGATACAAAATTAAGTTGTAAAAGCACAAGATTACAAAGATAATGAACTTCAAGCATCTGTGTTGTTCAGCTACCAGTAAATTCTCATCAGTTATTCTCAAGATTAAGTGATATTGTAAACCACTGAAGTGAAAAAAAAAAATATGTAAACAGTATCTGCTAGTTATTACAATAAAGTCAGAAGAGGTGAAACAGAAAAAAACACATGCACTGAAGAAAAAAGTTGCTAACCTGGCTATCACTATTGCTGCTAAATCTTGTTGAATTGGAACAAAAAATAGGCAAATGACACCCAAAACTCAGGAGATACAAGAGATATAGAAATGTCCCAAGTCACTTGATAATCACCTGCAGGTGAAAACCACGGGAATCCAATAAGAAACAGGACGCAAAACCTAGCCTGCTTAGCTAAAAGCACGTCCGCTCAAATGCAACCCCTTGAAAGGACAGGAAAGAAATTACTAAAAAATTACTGCTGAAGCACATGCAATGTAAAATACGTTTCCTGCTGTTTGTAATGCTAGAAGATGGAATCAGTTCCAAAATATCAACTCCACTTTTAGTACTTAATATGATTTATTTGCTACGAGGCATCAATCAAGTTGTTATGATCAGGCCTAAAGGCTGATTTCCTGCTCTTTTTGCTTGCTTCATTCTTTGACCATGCTTAGATCTCCAATGCTGATCGAGAAAAAAAGTGAAAAATATTTGGCTTATATTTTTCAAACAATTTCCTCCAGCACAGTAGCCTGTACACTTTTCTAAATTGTGGATTCATTTCAAATGGCTTAAATATTTAAATTATGGGACTAAAACTTTAAGGGTTTTGCTTAATTTTCCACTATAAAGTCAGGCAAAGAGTGAGCTATATTTGCCAGCCTGGGAAGCATTGCAAGATTTCAAATTTCCTGTTGTCCTGAATTGACACAAACAAGCAAAATTTTGAAATATTTTTCCAAGTAGAACTTTTTTTCCAACTGTCCTCATGAATCAATGTTTAAATACAGACATCAATTGGACATTAAATACATTTGATATCTAAGCAAAAATTATTGTTTCAAAGTGAAAAGTTGAGATTCTGTGTTTCATATGTGTCAAAAGAGGACTTGTGAAGATTTTCAAAGAAATGGACACTTGTATCCATTTTTTCCATATAAAAGTTTAACAGCATTACTACACATACAGTAAAAGAAAGTCTTTGCTCAAATGCTGCTGTCATAAAGCAAGTGCTTCAGCATTTTTTTCAACCTGGTCCTCATTCCAAGGCATACTTGTAAAAAGTGAGCATTCGCCTCCAAAGAAATCACATTTTGGACACATTTTCATTTTCAGATCAATAAATGTGTTACTATGTCAAAGGCAGGCTTGCTTTAGGTAAAAGCCAAGTGGGCATTTGTTTAGGTCAACAGACTGGCAGGAGCAACAAAACCAGTCGCTACTTCTCTATATCTTCTTTGTCAACTGCAAAGCCCTGGAAACCCAAGCTACATGCTGCTGCGGAAGGACACGTGGGAATACACTGGGCAGTGTCCTTTGTTGGTGGAAGAGTCTCCACCACCTCAGCAATTGTTTGTGACAGCAGACTGGTAAACCTCTTTCTCTGTAGCTCAACCTCCCTCATGCTCTTGCCCTTCTCTCCCATTCACAGTTCTTTTCCTTCCTGCAGAACAGTAGGGCAGAGCCAGAGCTCCAGTACCGATGCAAAAAAAACTCAGTTTTGCCTAGGTCTCTGAGAACGCTGTAGTCACACTCACTTGTCACGTCTCTTCCTTGAGGCACTATGTGATAGCCGGAACATGGGCCTTTTGATGGAACACGGGCAGACTTCCTTTGAACCCAAAATACAACATAGATAAAGATAAAGTTACTAAAATCAGAAAAGTAATTGGGCAAAACCCTACCTAACCCACTTAGGTTTCAGGGAAAAGCCTCTCTGGTAATTATAGATGTATTACTGAGGAAACGCATGGGCATCTTTCTCTTTACTGAGCTGGCTGCCTAGATAAGTCACCTCTCATTAACAATTCAGAAAGATGCACTAATGTCTGAGACCTCAGAGGAGCCCAGATTTCTAGCTGTACTCTGACCAACCTTAACTCATTCCGTTTGCTTTGAGTTGCATGAAAAGCCATGGCAGTGGATGGTACTCACTTCTTACATAGCGACTGTTTGGAGCACTTGCCCAGCTTCAACAGAAAGGGCACAGAGTACTTTCATCCAAAAAGGCTGGTGTTGAAGGCACTGCCTAGTATGCAAAATCCATGGAGACAGTGCAAGTCAGAGCTCTCATAACAGCATAGGAATACTATGCTCTTTCTTAGGTAGCACCCTGCAAATGAGAGGGCAACATCTTACGTCACAGAGATACCTAAGTGCACACAGTAATTCCAGGCTCTGATTCCTGGCTTGATAGAGGAGCGTTGCTTGTGACACCCCTCTTCTTTGGCATAACCTACTGAGTAACTTAACTACCCCAGTGATTAGTACATGAGCTTTTGTGACTCCCAGACTAAGTACCAACCCTGCCTCACTCTATGTGTGGGAACCTTTGGTGTTATGAATTCAACTTGCTCAGCAAAGATCAACTACCAAAGACTGTAGAAACTAGGGCTTGGATAACAAACTTGTTTTACATAGCTAGAAAGCTTTTATAGTCCCAGAATCGCCTGGGGCATGCAACCTATATATTGGTCTGTTGCTAGGCTGTTGAATGGGGAAAGTGCATTCCCTGAGAAAAGGGAATAGCTGATAAAGGAGTTATACAGCATGTTTGCTTCTCTACTGAAAAGTATTATTTGTCTGGGCATATTTATTGTAGATTTAATTCCGTTTTTGTTTGCACTTCACAGATACTGCCTACCAGCACAGATGTCCTATGTTGAAAAACATGACAATTTTGAAATTAAATTACTCGGCATATGTAATGTCAACAGATGTTTTGAAAATATGTCCCATTTCCACACTCAGCAAGCTTCTGCTGCTTTCTCCCACAAAACGTCCACGGTATCAGAAACCTCATGAGACTAATGGTTTTGGAGCAGCCATTAGCCATTTTGGAGGATGGCTGGCTGTGAATTGCTGTGGTAGTCTCAAATATGTTCAGAGGAAAGCCCTTTGACAACTAGGCTGCCCATACCAATATCAAATGAGGCTGTCAATGACAATATCTTGGCTAATTTCAGCCACTCTTTAAAACTACTCTGCCATGATTGCATATCAGAACATGAGCCAGCTAAAACCTATTTAATCACTTACCCATGTAGGTTTGACACGTTTATATGAGGCCCCTTTATGCTACCTTAGCAGTGTAGAGCAGTCATAAAATGAATGCAAATGCAAAAAAAGTCTTTCTCCATGCTGTGTCCGTGCCATCTATGAATAATCTCCCTAGCCTTAGTGCTCTGATCTTCCCCATCCCACTGTTCTGATGTCCCTCTTAGAGTACTCTGTGTGAAAGTAAATTATTGGCTTCTTAGGGCAGTGACATGTAATTATTGGTATTGAAAACATTCAGAGAATTCACTGAAAAAATGCATTCATAATAAAAATACTTTGCTAAGGACTAAGTAAGAATTTCCTCTCATTCCCATTGGACGGGAAAATCTTAGCTGCTATATCTCCATTGCAACGTTGCCTAAGAGTCATAGCTCCCTTTCTATTCCCTCCTCCGTCTCAGGGACGACAGGTCTCAGAGGATGCAGATTACTACCTCCCCTCTCCTCCGTCCCCACACACATCTCCTGTCACTGACATTTTGCAAACGGATTCTCCCTGAGGAATAACTATGGCTTCCCCACCTCCAGATTGCTCACACCCAGGTAGCAGTCCCCGGTGTTTGCCACTCCACTATACCTGAGGTGGGCATGGGCTCCTGTACTTCACCGGTCCTCTGCGTATCCTGACAGAGCCATATGATGACCTGCACTGATGTGACCTTAAAGTGCATTGTGTGAGATCTCTGAAATAAGTTTGCAGGGAGTGAACCAAATCTGAAAGAACAGTTGTTAAAATATGTATTTTTACCTATGAAAACGGCAACCTGGTTTGGGATGTGGAAAATTAACATGGTCTTAAAAAAAAAGCTCATTAAAACTGCATTCTTAACCATAAATGTCACTAAGAGACATGCAAATAAGCCATAGCCAGCAAGTAATCTGAAAAGACATTGTCAGGGAATTCACCATGGGGCACAAAATCAGAGTAGTTAGAGTATTTTGGTGTTGTGCTTGAAATGAGTCGACTTCCTTATGGACTTCTGCTGCAATCTCTCCTGCCTTTCCCTCAACACACACTTCCCCAGCCAGTCTACGTGACTGCAGACAAGGTCACAGGAGTGGGGAATTCAAGGACAGACAGATAAGATACTAATCACATCACCTTCCTGCCTCTTATCGGTATGTTTCAACCACGCCAGCCCAGCAAACCATCCTTAACAGGAGCTGCAACCTCAAACCCTGAAACAATGTTCAGATTCAGGGAAGATGGTTCAGAGGGCCATCACTTATTTTCTTTTTCATATTGGCACATGTCCCAGAGAAATCACAAAATACTTACAGGATTTTCTATTTTCCTTCCATCCCTCACCCACATATATGAATGATGAAAACAGATATGAACTAACTAGTACCTATCCTTACTGTCCCTTACTTTGGAAGAGCAAATTATTTTCTAATTTTCAGTAAAGCAAATGCTACAAAAGCACTTGCTATCTCTCCCATATGAGTTTAGAAGGGCTTTAAAAATATTCTAACCGTAAGATTTGGAATCTGAGATTTCAGAAAGCATCTGACAAGTCAAAGTACTTACTGTAATTTTTGCAGGGGATATATTTTCATCTAACTTTTCATCTCCTTTCTAAAAGAAATGACTCACAGATACTCCAGTAACCTAGACAGCATCCAGTGCATGACAGAAAGTAAAAACCAAAATTCGTAAGTGGCAATTTTTAAAATAACCTGCCCACAGAGGAGATTTTTTTCCCCAGGTTGGCAAACATGCTGACATCTGAGGGCTTAAGTCTCTGATTATTTTTTTGTTTGTTGTTTCCTTTTTAACATACTGTGGATGTTTGCATTGTCTACATAAATGCCACAGGTTAATTAAGTATTATCTTTAAATGTATTTCCTTTTGTCAGTTTTAATTGCAGAGGCTTTCAATTTCAAACCAAAGTCCCTTTTTGATGAAATCCTTAGAAAGTAAATAGAAGATTCAGATTTAGCTTCTTATTAATACTCACTATCTTGTACACCTTCATTGTGTCTTTTTCTTTTCTAAAATTCATTACTTCATCTCTTTCCTCAGATTAAAATTGCTTCATGTATCTACCTGTTTTTGCAGTGTACCTATTGGCTCCTTCTCGTTTATATGTATACGGCTTCAGCTAAAGCATACAGTTAATAAAGTGATGATATTACATCTTTCTATTTCTTCCATGTTATATTATTCCTCTTTGCTGATTACTGTGGAGATTTATAGTGAGCTGTCCAAAGCAGCCTCCAGTACTGTGCTTCCAACTCCATGGTCACTTAATAAATTGGGCTTAATTATATCAATGTCATATCTGGCATCTCAGCTGTTTCCAACTGGACTAAGTCTCATATATTACAAAAAGAGCATGTTTTATTCTTTGGAGCTTAGAGTCAGACACCC
Organism: Ibidorhyncha struthersii; assembly: GCA_013398815.1. Lineage (NCBI taxonomy): Eukaryota > Metazoa > Chordata > Aves > Charadriiformes > Charadriidae > Ibidorhyncha > Ibidorhyncha struthersii. Next base: position 259,899 of record VZSZ01008628.1, on the reverse strand, counting down.
AAAGTCACCCCTTTTGTGCTTTAACCAGTTGATATCTTATCGACCTCCTCTGTTTTTTTTCTTACAAAATAGCTTGGACAGGATGCTGGTAATGTAATAAATGTAGTAATCTGTGAGATAGAGCCAGTATTTCTGTAGGCATTTCCATGTCCTCAGTAAGTGTACCTCCCTGGAGAATACAGAATAATTCAGGTGGAGCACTACTCAACCATTTGATGGCTTAATCTACCCATTATGAATAGTCAAAGCCAGATTTTTAAACTTTTTTTTTTTCACACCTTTCATTCCTCCCTGTTTCAGGAGTCTCCTTACCATGTGGCCAAGCAATCATGTTCACCTACTTAGCCTTCTCAGCTGTGCACAAAGATATATAGGTTTTATTTAATTTTTTGGCTCTTTTATTTAACTTTGTGTTCTGACATACCATTAACTTTCCAGGATACTCCTTTGTGAGCAGCACCTGTTCTTCCCCTAGTTCAACTGTAATTTTCCTTATCTCATATGACTGATGTCTTTGGCAGATGTCTTTGTCTGACCTGAATACTCTTTAGCACCTGTCAGCCTTCTCCTGCTCCTGCTGTATGTAATCTCCCTAAACATTGTCAGTTCTCTGTGGTAGCACTTTAGCCCTGTTAGGCAAAGAGGATGCATTACTTTCTGTACAGGCTTCTTGTTCTTCAAAACTTTCTACAGTTCTGAGTAGATTTAAATCCCTTGTCTTTATGGCAGTTCTCGCACCACAGTTCTGAGATTTTGAATACTTCCCCTGTGCTGCATGTGTTGGCAAACTGGGATATATTTCACGAAACTGTTGTTTAGAGGTGCATATTTTTCCTGGTAATTTAATTTTAATTTCAAAAAGACTCATTTCCCTTCCCGCTTTCAAATCCACAGATAAAAGTTCAGACTCTGGCCACAAGAGTCTCCTCGGTCTTGCCAGAACTTTATTAACATCTCAGGAAATAACCCATCTTGACGCCTGTTGCATATACCTTCCCAACCATCACCTACCCAGTAAGTGACTTATTCAGACTAATAACTGAATTTCCCACTGCCAACTCCATCTCGTGTTACAGGAATAACAATTTCACCACTTATAGAGGGTCTGGTCTGAACTGCTGAGACCATTGAAATCTTCCACAGAAAACAAATTACAATGAATGAGCAAACGAAATGTGCAAATTATCTTTCCAAATTCTTTCTTTTAGGAAGTCCCAATTTATTATGACTGATATGGATTGCACATTTTAATTTTTTTTTTGCATATTTAAATGATTTCGTATTCTTTGAAAACATCACAGACAAGCAACTGAATTTTAAGTGGTAGTGGCACAGTTCTCCATTTACATCCATTTCTCATATCATTTTCCCTTGTGGCAGTTTCCCTCAGGCTAGAGCACAGGCAACTAATCGTGCCAGGAACAAAACTTTGGATTAAAAGATTTCCAAGTCCATTACAGAAGTCCTAATGAAACTGTTTACTTTCAAAGTCATATCTAGCAATCAAACAGAGTTCCTACTGGCTGTAGTCAGCCTTAGAAGTAAGCCAAGGGCTGACTTTAGAATATAAAGCAAATATTCTGCAAAAGTGTTCCACACATTGAAAGTTCAGAGCAGTCCTCAGTTTCTCCAGTTACAAGCCGTAGCTAAAGGCTTGCCACTCAAGATCACATCTCACAGCATCTCATGCACAGTGACTGTTTGGGAATACCTTTAAAGAAGCAGTAAGATGTGCAAGAAAAGTTCTTCCGGACTCAAAGACACCATTAAAAACAGAATAAATTGGCTTACTATTCCCACAGGTTAGGCTGACATTTTAAATTGTAATTTGGAAAAAAGAGGAAAGAGATACTATTGACAGGAAAAGGGATGAGGGGGACTGAAGACGAAAGAAGAGTGAAGTAAAGCTGGGGTAAAAAGGCTGTGAAAGGCGAAATGAACAGATTTCCCCTTTACTAGTAATCTTCTAACATATAAATCACTGGACTGTTTCTCCTGTAGAGATAATCCTGAATTTTTTCTTACTCTGTAAAGGCCATGTAAAAATTCAATAAAAGCGTCCTTCAGGCAAACTGTAAGTTCTTTTTTCTACAGGTCATCTTTTTGAATTTTCAGCTTCTGATTCTTTTTATTTTCTGTCAGACGTAAATAGAAACAGACCAGATCTTAGCTGTTATAAACATCATAGGCTGCAGAGAGCATCACCAGCACAACCTTGTTAAAAGAAACTACCCTTGAATATCCCATAGATGCCATTCATCTATCTTGCACTGTTTTTTGATACTGCAGTAGAAATAAACTTGCCCTTGTGCGTGCTCTGAAAAGCTTACTCCACCACTTCACAATTAGGTCCTGATGTTGCAAAGAACTGAGGACCCTCTGCAGTCCATGAGAACTGAACATTTTCAACATCATGAGGGACTGGCGTTTTTAATTATCAAAGTTAGAGTCCTTGGGCAGCATCATTCCCTAACTCAGAGCTATTATTTCCAGCAATTCTTCTGATGAAGTATAAACAAGCAGCTCTGGAATCTTCTACACAGTGGGAAATTTAGAAGTAGTTTCACTGCAAATGATTTCCTACAAGTAAAAAGACACCAATAAACACAAAACTGTGATTTTCGATTTTCAGAAATGACCTAATGAACTGAGAGAGTGAAGCTAATGTGCCCCAATTATGTTGGGAAGGAGAGGGGGGAGGAAGAAGAAATGAAAAAACAAAGAAAGAACATGGATTATAAATGGTTCTGATTTCACCCTTCTGAACACCACATTTTAATTCACAATGAACTAGTCAGCAACTGAAAATAGACTGCAATTTTTTAGCCAGAGCTAGAGAGTTTTAAAGGTGCACGGAAGGAGCATGCTTTAAAGGCAGCATGGAAGAACACCACAGCAAGTGTCCCTGAAGGCAGCGTCCCTGAAGCAGGAAAAAAAATAGAGTTGTGTCATCATCCTCTTCCAATCTACTGGATGATTTTCTTTTTTGAAGACCCTGCTGTACATGCCACTCAGTGTGGAATGTAGCTTCAAAGGTGCCACCTCTTCTCTTAGCACTTTTCCGAACTGTGCTCATGAGACACACACCCTCATCTCCACACAGAAACTCTTGACAAAACGCATCTAGTTCTCTCTCCTTTCTGTTCCTCTGCATGCTCCTCTCCTGCTTTATGGCCTTAAAGACAAATTCTAGAGTACAGCTAGAGATGTGTTGCTTGACAGAGACAAAATGAGCACCTCTTAACAGACAGACGATGTTAAACAGATGAGGTTGGACTTTCTTGGCTTGTCTTTGTCTGATTCTTTTCTACAGTGTCTTCCCAGAGTCTCCTCCCTTCATCTTCATTCCCTTTCTGTTGCCATTAGCATGCTCAGTCCCCTTCACTTTCCCTCACTTCAGCATACTCTTCCCCTACATTTTTGCATTCCATTTCTCTCATCAACACCTGACTAAGCCCTTCCCTAGAAAATGCCAAAAAATGAACATAACATTTCCCACCTTCCTATTATCTGTTAAGGCCCTTGCCTCTGTTCCTGGTTTCTTCTGTTTAGGTTACAAACTTAGCAGACCAGGAATCATTTACTGATTCACATGAACGCAGTACCTAAAACAAGGGTCCTCCTGCTGAGGAACAGGAATAAATTTTTTTCCCTCTCCTTTTCCAAGACAAGAAGTAACGGAATGAGGAACTTTATGTGAAGCATTAGAAAACGCTTTCTAACAGTAGGATAAACTTGTCTTGCCTTCAGGCTCTACCCTAACAAAAGATGATTACTTCTTCTTATCCCAGAGCATGGACCCCTGCCAGGAGAGATGCACTCATTGTGCCTTGCCACCCCATAGGAATACAAGTGGAGAAAAGTCTGTGAATCTTTCCTGCCTCCTGTGTTACCGTACTGAACTATGCACAGACAGGCTCTGAGGTAGGAGACCTCATTTTTCACTATTAAAAATGAACCTGACAATTTGAAGAAGTGGTCTGAAATCAATAGGATGCAATTCAGTAAGGACAAGTGAAAGTGCTACATTTATGTAGAAGTAATCAACTGTACAAATAGAAGATGGAAAATGAGGCAGTAGGAAACTGTTTGTGGTCTATGGGGGATCACAAGCTGAACAGAAATAAACAATCTCACCTCCCTGCAAAAACTATTGCACAGGTTGTATAGGCAGCATCATGTGTAAGATTTGTCTGTAGACACTCCAGATTTAGCAAGCAGCTAACGTACTGTATGCACCTTTAGGCACTGTGCTTTAAGAGAGAGATGAACTTCTTGCAGCAGTCCAGGGAGAGCAACAAGGTGGATTAGAGGGCTGGAGAAAGTGATCTGCAAGTAAAGATTGAATAAAATCAGAGTTGTTCAGTCTGGAGAATGAAACGCTTAAGAGGAAATGTCATAACAGACTTCAGCAGTATCCTGCCGAGGAATCAGAATCGATTGCTCTCCACGTCCACAGGGATTAGAACAAGAAATAATGGAATATGGAAACTTTATATTAGGCATTAGAAAAACTTTCTAACATGAGGAGAGCAAAGCATCAGAACAGATTGTCTGGAAAGAGTGTAAAATCCATATCATTGGATTTTTTAAGAATAGGTTCCAGACATGTTTTATCAGATTCTGTGATAACAGTTGTAATAATAACACCTTATGCTTCTGTCGTGTGTTTTATAACAAAGAACCCCAGGGTGCAGCTCCCCTCTAAGTAAAACATGCAGACAGGGAAAATTTGCACTCCACTTTTTCACGCAATGAGAATAATGTCTCTAAGTAGTTGAGTCTCCCACTTACTGAGCTGTAGGCAAGCCCTAAGAAAAGGACTGTGCTAGTAATTTAGGGTCTCAACTCCAGGCTCCCAGCAAGCCATAAAGACTCCATTGAGTGTGAGTCACCTGATCTTCCTACAGATGTCTAGAAAGTAAACATCTATAACTGAACTTGTCATAGGGGGCTTCCTTTGTAGTCAACAGAAAGAGGCAGATATGTTTAGGCAGTGACTCACCTGGCTTGCTAAGGTATAAAAATATAAGCTATATTTCATTGTCTCCTGGACTGGGAGTGGATGATCAATTAGGAATCTCAGCTTTCTGACTGCTCTCTTTGCAACCCAAGGTTTGAAATAAAGTACTCTGGAGTGACATTTTTGCATATAGAAATGTATGGTTGTAACTTGCCCTCAGTACTTGGTCAAGGTTACCATGGAGTAAATTCTATATTTAGAAGCAGAAGCAGGAAACATTTCCCTTCTACACCAATTTTAACACATTAAGATGGTGGCTCAATTGTAAGAAGATGAACTGCCTGACAAAGGACATATGATAGGTGAAGATGGTCATTGGAATATGATCTGTTCAGCTCTCATGTGATTCTATAATTTGCCACACGGTCCATCCTGCTTGTATAAAGTGGAAAGGATCTCTTCAGCTGTACTAGGAAAAAAAAGTCAATTCCAGTAACAGCTTTCATATTTCCTTTCCCCCAGAAATCAATCTCCTTTCACACTAGATTTGTTTCTCAAATAGGAAATCTTTCTCCTGGTCTGCTCCTCAGACTTTTTTTTCACTTACTTCAGAAGCATCATCTCTTTAACTTCAAACTGTCTCGCTCTCCCTTTCTATCTCTTTTTGCCTTCACTCCTAGCATGAGGTCTCACCCTTAACTGTGCCAAAGGGTTTTAGAGAGACCTGACTAAACCTGAGAAAGGTTGGCTTGTTCTGGTGGCAGAGTCAATCTTCCCCTTGGGACAGCAACACAACAATTCAGGAGCTTTATTAGCTGAGCATGCTACCAGAGGTGTTCAGGCTGAGGAGAGAGGCCTCTGCCCCCAACCTCCCACGACGCAGGTGAGAGAGGTCGGTCTGCAGCCACGGGGTGGAAGGCTGCCGGGTCAGCTGCGGGCACCAGGCACAGCAGCAGACCAAAGAGAGGTTAGAAAGAATTAGCAGTGTTTAATACAAACTCCAGGGAGGTGCCAAGCTGTCGCAGTTTGCTTCTAAACACCTTCTACCTTATGTGTAATAGAAAGTGGACTCTGTTAAAGCGGTTGACCCATCTGGCCAGTGCCCAGCTGCCTAACAGTCAAGGCTGAGTTGCTAATTTGAAGACCATCTTGCTTCATGGATTATGAGATTTTGGGGGGTGGGGGGGGGTGGGGGAGTGTGGTGACAGGGGGGTGGTGTCTATTTTTCATTTTGCCATTGCCCCAGACTGGGATGGAGTTAGGAAAAGTAGGGGGAAGCTTCCATTTCATTCTTACATTTAATCTCAGGCCCTTCAGGATGTGTGGATGCAAAAACAGGGAATGTCTGAATTAGGATTCTGCTGATAGTGCCTCTTCTTCCAAAAACACCAGTACAGTCACAATACCCGCTTGGCTTTGGTTTAGTCCTGTAGTTGGACAATTGCCATTACTGGTCCCTCTGGCCACTTTCTGTCATCTCCTCCGAAAAAAAAAAGCCAACTAGCTTGGCTGCTCTGAGGGCTAGTTTGGCAGCTGTCAAGTTCCAGATTATACTTCTTGAGCACTGGCATCTGCATCTGTGACCGGCCCTTTCTCTAGCCTCTGCCCTGGCTTTGTTCCCAGTGGCACAACAGCCCTCAGGCTGGTGCTGGGCCAGTCTGCTGCTGGACTCCCTTTGCATCCTGGTGGCTGCTTTCCTTTGAGTCAACCTTTATAGGAGAAAATATGCTTCAGAGTAGCTGCTACACTTGCAAACAAACCCAGAGGGCTGCATCTTGTATTCAAGGCAAGCACAAGCCTAACACTCTTCTGAACACCCCTGGGAACTGTTGTCTGCCACAGTGGGGCTGGGAGATGTACAAATCATTTGTATTTGTGCTGCTGAGCCTTTTCTTCAGAAACAAGGCAGAGTTATTATACCTGCTTTGTTCTCTGATCCAGTTTCCACAGAAGATTTCTAGTATACAGACACACAGTTGAAAGTCATAAAATTAAGATTCTGGCAAGTTATCACCCATCAGCAGATGCACAGCAACTAACAGACTATGTCAGTACCCTAAGCCTGGATGAATCAAAGTAACATACTAGCCTAAACCGCCATTACATGAAACCAAAATCATGACCTCCCATTGTTATAAACCACTAGAAAACTCTAAATAAAAGGTGTTCAGCATTTACTGTGTAACAATAGAATCTTTTTTTTTTTTTAACTTACCAAACTATTATATACTTGGGCAAGTACAGTTAATTTGGTCTCATTCCAGAAGCTGAAAATGTGGCACAGGCAACCAGCTGCCTGATAATTCTTCCATTAATAGGAAATCTCCAAAAAGGATGGTGTTGCACAGTCTCCACTATGCCGACTCCTGCTTTCCATGGGCAGTGTGTATAGTAAGTAAAAACATTGTTGAAGGAACATAGCTGCATTTTGTCAAGCTCTGGTTCATCTAATGTTCACGAGAAATTTTAGCTTCAGGTTATTCTAGCCAAATTTCAGTCATCAGAAAGATCACAGATAGCTCCCTGACCCCCTCTTAGGCCTTCACCAAGCAGAGTGAGTCCAGATGAATCCACTAGCCCTGGTTGTAATTAAGATTTTTTTTAAATTGCTTGTTCTCTCTGCAAAGCATCATTTACGTTTTAGATTAAGTGCTGCTATGCTTATATGGCTATGCAGTCAAACTGAAGTCAGCAGCATTACATCAATTTCAATGGGTGGATTTAGCTCATATGAGTTAAAAGACATAGTTAAAAAAGAAGGATCCTGATGAGCTACATACAAGCACCACATCCCATCATGTCTTGCAGAAACTGATCAAAATCCACCTTAATACTAACTAAAGTCTTCATTCAGCTCTTCCAACTGACCAGGCTCTGCAGACTCCACTTCTCTGATGGCTAGGTGACTCCTAGCCTGAATTTGCTCATGGGCAATTGCAAGGCATTCATTCTTATGGTAACGTTGCTGTTTAGCTGAAAAAAACTATCTTCTTCTTCCTTTATATATACCCTAGGTGTATTTATACAGAGTAGACCCCTTTCCACTAGGTTTAACAAGCCACCTTTTAGCTTCCTCTACAAAAAAAAAAAACTGGCATTTCCCAGAGTCATTTATTTCTTCCTTAAATATGAATTACTAGAATTGCACATAATTTTACAGATAAAGTACTAGTAACATAATTTCCCATCTCACTAGAAGTACCTCACCTGACTTTCCTCAGGAACGTTTGACCTTTTTCATGGCTAAACTGGATTGGCAGATGTTGGTCAATCTGTGATCATTTGATTCAATCGAGCTTCCTTTCCCTCAGCAATTTCCAAGATATGATTTCTCCAGCTTATAAAATAAATTCTTGTTGGTAATTCCTAAATGCAGTGCCTGAGTTCTAAAAACATTCACTTTGCTGCTCTTCTTCTCTGTCTTTCAAATGAAAAGTCAAGATCACTCGTGGTGTAAGAGCTTTCCAGAAAGCCCTGCGTGGATTGGATTTCCACTCCATCCTTGGGCTGGACTACCACTCTGGATCGGGAACTTTACTCAGTTGTTTTATTCACATCATCTCAATATTAAAAAGCCATTTTTCTTACTAGAGTGGACAAAACTTTATAAAATACACTGCAAGAAAAAAAAAATAATAAATCAGCCAAGAAATTAGACCGGTTGATTTGCTTCCACTGTAGTGACTCTTTCATCCCTTATTAAATACACAGTCAAGCTTCATAGTCTCAACAGATATTTTTTTCAAGCAATTTTGTCTTTTATCTTCAAGCAAAGATATAAAGCATCTCATAGATGGGGAAACTGAGACAGGAAGCCATGATGAGACTTCGCCTGAGCAGGTAACAGTGCTGGCTGCAGAAATCACAGCTGTAATCCTTGCTCTGAGGAATGCAATAATAGACCAACATTGACTTCACTGAGACTAAATAGGTTTTCATAATAATATGATTAGTAAAACAAAAGGCATTTTATAATCAAATTCAGTTTCTGTTTTTATTTTCTTAGCCTGGAGTTTGGGGGGATGGGGGGTCTGCATGTGTAATGAAGCTATTGTGTTTTACTTTGCTTTTTATTCAGTTTCTACTCAAGCATCACTTTTACATTTCCAGAATGGATGAAATAAGCTCGTGCTTTGTTGAAAACTCCACCAATGAATAGACAGAGAGGAAGGTGTCCCTTATTATGTGTGTTTCTACTTTGAATTAGTTTAGGCCGATTTGGGCTTAAATTATATTGCTACTATTCCTTTAACAGGCTATTTTTCTCATTTTCAATAAATATTATTTTGTCATGTCTCACTATGGCATTCATCAAGTACAGTGCAATCACAATAGGCAATTAACTTCTGTCAAATCCCAAAACAGAGCATTTATGTCAGAAAAAGGTTGAACTATTTACTGTAATCATATAATAGAGAAGCTTACCCTGCTACCCAGGTCTCTGCCCAAAGCAAATTAAACTCTCCTGAACTCTCTATTCTATGAATACACAATGTTTTTTTCACATAGTACAGCAAATTGCTAACATTCTTGCAGCATCTCAAGGAACGTGAACTTTGTAATGGAAACTGTCAGGTCAGAGACACCACTCAACAATTCTTTATTTGAGGAATTTACCTGAGAGAAGGTGCTGAGACGCTGAGTAACAGAGGTTTATTCTTGCAGAAGGGGTTTATTCTTGTGATTTCATTGTGCAGGTATTACCCAACACCAGAACACTGAAAGGTTTTGCATAAAATCCACCCAGTTTCTGTCTTATATCATTCTTGAGGGTTTTTCTTGGCATTTTATATGCCAGACTGCAGCTCTCAAAACCAAAAAAAAGTGATGGGAGTTTTTACCTGTATCTTGGAGAATCCTTGCTAGACTATTTATTCAGAATTATTTTAATTTCCTACACACAGCAGGAAACCAAGACTTGGATCCCATCACAGAATGGGTGCAGACTGTGCTGAGCAATCACCACTTTTAGGATTAGCAAAGATTGCTAGCCATTTAAAAAAACAATAACCAAACCTGTCAGGTCGTTTCAGCCTTCTCCTGTGGCTCCTTTGGTGGGGATCACAGAGACCCCCAACACAGAGACCACAGTGAGCCTGAGGGACAGCAAGGCCAGGTGGGTCTCTGAAGGAGATCAGCAGGGGCAACAGTCAAAGACAAAAGGTTCAGTCACAGAAACCAGTGCGGTAAGGAGCAGAGATCAACAAATAGGTCATTATTAATCAAATTATAGATCAGAGCCAATAACCGCATGTTTCCTTGCGCTTGTATTCAACAGCCCTTTTGTAAGATATTCACAGAGTAGGATCAATACCTCTCTGGACGTAAGTGGCATAAATTATGTCTCAACATATACACCACAGGAGTTTTACTGTGTGTTGTATAGAGTAATTGCATTTTATAGATGACTGTGGAAGGCTTCAGCTTTCATTGATTTTTATCATAAACTAAAAGGTGGCAAGAAGAAAAGAACAGCACTTTATGTGAAGAAGCCAGTCAGCTGAAACTGCAAAAGAAAATGAAAATTTGGCATAGTACGTGTGATCAATCCATGTTTCATGCAGAAATGAATGCAGATATTTGAGCCTTTCCATTCAGAGTAGCAAAAATCTTAAAATGTGCCACAGAAATCCCTGTTCATCTAATAGCAGTGAACTGCACTGCCCATTAGCGGGTTTAAGACTATAGGAAGTCTTTTTAATTACAGCACTTTTCACACTTCTTATACCATAAATGCCATCTGAATCGTTTAGGAAACAAGGTAACTGAAAGTTGTGTTTTCATTATCACACATAGTGTGACTGCATTCACATTCAATTTGAGGTGAGGGATATAATTTAAGATCACCCTCATGTCTAACATTTGTAACTTTCCAAAGTGTATTTTTAAAACATTCCTCTTCTGATTTTCTTCCTTTTTTCATGTCCTTCACAGCAAGCAATTCAGAAGAGATGTTAATGCAGCATAACAACTCTTTACCCTTTTTCAAGGCCAATTTTGCAATATGGGCAAAATGATTGGAAATGTAGTCCTGAAAAAGCTTAAACCATCTGTCAGGGACTCAGTTAAGAAGATCCACACTGTTTCACAGCCAAAGATGTGGATAAATTATGCCTGGCTAGAAATGTCCAAGGCATGTGGGTTAGCATTCAAGCTTATTAGGATGAATTACAAATTTTTTATTGTTCATTACCCTGGTAAGATAATCTTTTCAAATTATAATATGCAATAAGCCATGCAGACTGGAAAGCAAGCAAGTGGTAAACACGGGTAATAATGATTTTTAAAGCTCCATATCCTAATATATCAAAAAGCCATGTATGCATACACACTCAAATGCTTATTTGTTTACCTACATTGACACACCATTGTATATACTTTTGTCCTCGATATATTTTATGCACTTCATATCACTGCTCATGTTTAAGCACATATCATAAACCACATATCTATTTTATTCCTGGAATGTATTTTACTTTTAAAATTTAAAGAATGAGAGGTTGGAGTAGCTGTGATTAAGTTATATGGCTTAGGCTACCAGGCATAAAAATAGTCTGAATATTACGTTGTTGTTTTAATACCATCAGCTGTTTCCAGCTGTTATCCCAACATTTTTAAACAAGGATTTTTCCAAAGTATTTTATAAACACTTCCAGTCTAAAACTCTTTAAAGCCCATAAATATTGCATGAAGCTTTTATCAGGAATATGAAATTGATTATTAGTTGAGGGAAGGTCTCTGGGAAATACACAAAATCAAGATAAATCAATTTTTCCCATCTAAATTACTATGGTATGATTGTTAAAACCCTCACAGACATTGTAAATACTAAAGTGTATGTGAAGATCTATGCTTATTGTATATGTGAAAGTTATGAGAATTATTTGATAAATAATAGTCATTTGTGCACAAAAGGCCATAACTAGTCCTTAGTTATCTGAGATTTTCTCTGATATTTCCCCCTACAACTATTCAAAAATTCTTACAAAATTCATCCCTTACCTGCTTCCAAAATTAGCATTAATTTCACCTGGGAAAGTAAATGATCTGTTAACCAAGCCTGTCCAACTAAATTTAACAGAACCCTAAATATCTTGGCTTTCACATTTATGAGTATTTTTTCCTAATTAGTCTCTTATGGGTCAAAATAACATAATATTTTATTTTCTCACACTATTTTCACTATCTAGGAATGGAAGGTACTGATATACCTGAGATAGCCCATTAAGAAGGTAAAAGCAAACAAAAAAAGAAATTATCTGAAATGCTGATGCAGTTAAAAACGCCAACCTCCCTCCTTCTTTCACCTTCTCCCTAAAAAATTTAGCATCTTTAAGATCAGGCTTTCTTGGGAAAAGGAGCAGAGGGTAAAGGGAGGCATAGAATGATTCTTTAGAGTGGTGGCAGCAATTCAGCAGAGCGCCTGCTGTAAACCGACGTGGTGCGTCGTGTACAGGCACCCTTACAAAATCCACATTGGATTGCCCACTCAAAGCAGTAAGCAGGGCACACATTTTGTACAGGTGTAATCAAGTGAAAACATACAGAGATCACCTATCCAAAAATAGATGCTCTGCATCCAAATTTCTCCACAAAACCCCCTTGGCATCCACATATCCTGAATGGTCTATTATATTTTCACTGGATAATAAAAGTGATGTAAAATCCATTAATACAGCAAGAAACAAACAAACAAACAAAACAAAACAAAGCAGCAGCTGGCACATTAGGTGCTGTTCAGGTGCCAACAGAGCAGTCTGCACCAAACAAGATTATTTTGTGTTTGTTTGGCTGATTATATTCAGTGGAAAATAGATTGCAAGCAGGAATAGCAGCTTTATCAGTGGGGCTGACTGGAGACTCCATTAGGCTTTCTGCAAAAAGTCACCTGAGATGCTTTTTACCCATATCACTCTGTTTTTTGTCTCTGTCTCCATTTTTAAACTGGCAAAGCAAAGGTGTACTTTTGCATGTCCACTTATGGTCGCTGAGTATCTGACAGTACCCCTAGTCAAGCGTGTCTAATTTCCAGAAGATTGGGCCAAGTGACATCTTGGACCAAATTTGAATCTATCACCTAGATAATGGAAAATCAAATGACTTTACAGTAATGTGGTAGCTAGGGCATGGGTTAGTTTTGGACGCTGCAAAAAACAGGGAAAAATATGATGCCCTTTCCTGATTTTATTTATTTGAGCAAATTTGTGCATCCCTGAAAGGTTATCCTATTATATCTTTAAGCTCCCTCCTCCACTATAGTCATGAGCTGGCCGAGCTATCATTTATCACAGCAGGCTAAAATTGTCACATCCTTGGTCAGCTGTTCAGGGAAACAGAGGAAAGGGAAGTCCTGACACAGCCATAGGTCCTTTCCTGGATCTCAGAATATGAAATTCTCTGTTGTGAAACCAGAAAGAAGGCTTCATCCAAGTAATTGGGAAAGGGGAACTAAGAGATGTACAACCCATCTCCAGCCTTGCCAGAAGGATATGAGAAATAATCTGATCAGTAAAACATTGTGAAGCATCTTATTCTCTACTAAGAAATTAAATGGGGAAGGAATAGAAGGGCAAAGATGGAAATCTCACTAGCAACATCCTAACATACATGCCAACACGCACTCCATCTTCTTAACCGCAGACTCAGATTGTCCTTTCGTCTGTTCTTGGAGTAGGGCAAGTACAGCTGTTCTGTGTATTTTCCATCCTTCTGTGGCAGACTGTAAAGACGCAATCTAGAAAAAATAACGTTCTTTTCCTTCAGCCCTCACAGAATTCTGAATAGTATATTATGTCTGTAAAATGACTACCGTGAAAGGCCTATAAAAGATCTTCTAATGGACAAGAAACCTGTATTTGGGGTCAGTTACCTCAGCTTGGTTTTCTTGTGATGTATCACGAGTCTCATTTGCCCAAAGTCAAGCTCTGAACGGCCCCAGAAAAACATTTTTAAAGCAGCAGCTTCTTGAACAACCCAACACCTGCAGTTCTGGTTCCTGCCCAACATCTCTTCTATTCTTCTACTCTCCACTAACTACTATTTACAGTAGACTTTTGGGGTTATTTCTGGCTGTATCTAGAAAACATAGATGACAGAACTTCGCATTCAGAGACCACCAAATAAATGACTGAAAACATCCAGTGAGAGAATAACNAAAAAAAAAAAAAAAAGCCAATTTTGATTTAGTCTTTCATATAGCTGGCAGTGTTTAAATGCTGACTGGTTTATGATCTCATGTTTTGAACTTCAAAACAAATCCTGAATGCAATGCAAATGAGATCATTATCTCACCCCTGATCTTTATGTATTTAATTTCTTGATGACCTGTTTTACTTTTCCTCTGCCTTAAAAGCAAGAAATAATTCAGAGACAGAGGAATATTTTTACATTTGTTTTATCTCTCTTACCCAGATCTGATTACTAATCACAATGAATAAATGATACTTAAATGAATACTGGGTAGACACAAAAGACTGACTAGTCAGTGCACCTCAAAGCAGTAAGGTATTATTACATGGCATAGAAAAATAAAGTAACACTCTGGTAAGTTTTGAGATATTGAGATAAACATCTGTAGAATTTAAATGATATTTCCTTAGCTCACCTGACAAAATGACAAATGACAAAAAGTTAATCAAAATAACCTTTTAGTTTAATCTATATAGCAAGTTAGTTAGTAAAATGCTTGTTTTAGACACCGAATGATGAACTTCAAAAGTCTGCGTCAATGTGAATGGATCAGCCTACTGCTTCTCATTAAACTCTGGTCACAGTACCCATGTTCATCTCATCATTGTGCGGGGATTTACAAATGGAACTTTACTACTCAAAGCACTTATGTGCTGGTTTTGTCAGTAATTGAAGTATGCTGAAGATGAAAGAAGCTGACCATGAAACATCAAAAATACTGAAGTAGCAACCATATTGCCAACATCTAAATGTACGGATCTTGAATTACACACACTTGCAAACTGTCACAAGAAAAAAAGCTTTAATTTCCAGAACAGATTGGAAAAAGCTTGAGCTCGTAAGTCTACAGTCATTGGCAAATCTTCTCTGTTCCTTTTTTTTCCTCATACAATGCACAGGCTGAAGTGAATGCTCAAGTTCACACACTGAGCAGTTAGATCAAACAAAGATCTACAACAGTTTCTGAGAACTGCAATTTACATCAGAAGTTAGCTGCTATTCACCGAAATCTAAGGTATGCATATGCCACGAAGGTCTGATTTAGCCCACCACAGATTCATTGCGCACCTCCCTGACATTCAATTGTTGTGGATATTCTCAGAGCCCAATAAGCAGGCACGGCTAAGTGCTGTTCCAAGACCCTTTGGGAAAAGGGAATTATATATATGAAGAAAAAAAAAAAGTAGAATACGCATATTCACAGGCATTGCTCGTAGTCAGTTGGAGCAAGAAGGGTTCCTGCACAAAACTGAATTCACTGGCATCCTGAAGCTCAGCTGCTACCTGGTGGAACACAAGCACCCATGGAATAAAGGGATCTTATGCCCGGCTCACAAAGCTGTTTCAGGATGACCATGAACTCACCTGCAGGTGAGCAAGCTCAGATGCTACCCTTCGACTAAGCAGAAAGGGACTTGCAGAATCCCAAATGCCCCCAACCTACACCAGCTAGCAGAGTTCACTGGCCATGGAAGTATGTTGTACCCTCCACTTCATGTTCTTACTGGAGATGTGGGGAGGTGTCAGATTCATAATACATTTCAGTCAACAGAACTGATGATTACATTTCAAAGAGTTCCCTCTCCTGCACACTCCTTTGTTCCAGCACTGACATTTGCTTCATGTAACTCAAGGGCTGTTTAAGGAACTAAGCCATTAGAAAACTATTTTTAATTTGTTTTCGTGGTGGTGTGGTAGATAGGAAACCAGCCATAGCTCCCTAATTCCTTGCTTTAGCCCTGATGTAATTCAGACTAAACCTATATTTGTGGTAAATTTGCACTACTTCAGTAGAACTATAAAATTCTATCTAGTATGAAGTACTAGCAAATCCATTTTATAATCTCTACTTTATGTATAATGAATAACAAAATACATCATTTAGAGACTTAAACTATTATTTTGATCGATAAATGAATATTTTGTCTTTTAAACAGAAGACTAAAGGAAGAAACTCATGTCAGTAAAGAACATTTTGCTAAAAAGTAGTCTAATACTGGAGATAAATTGAATGCCTTTGAAAACGTATCAGCTGACCTTTTTGATATTCAGTGTTAGATATAATTTGGCTCTCTGCACCTTAATTTACCTATAAGTCTCATCTCTGAAAAGCCAGTTAAAGTGATGTTTTATGACATAAGGGATATATTTCAGGGCCCTCTCTGTGGTTCTTCACATCCCAGAAACAACCACACCATCTGGCACAATAACCTCTGCAAATGTAGTCAAAGTACACAACTTTGCAGCAGCTGAGCAAAACAGTATGGTAAAGGTTGCCTGACAATTTCTCTAAGCAGAGCTCAAAATAAGAACATTAGTCTCTCACATTCAGGAGCACATCATTAAAATGAGTAATTGGGAATGAAATAAAAGGAAAAACCCAAGCCACATGACAACACCACTGCTACAATGTATGAAAATACATTTACTTTTTAATTGGACTTTTACCGTCAATTTGAATTGTGGATATGTGATCCAAAATAGTCACAGCATGCCTACGTGAATTGGCTAATGAGATGTCCACTGACTGCTGAGCCCTTCAATTAATCAAATAGCTGAATACATTGAGGGTAGCTAAAGATTCTTCTCTCTGGTAATATGTTAAAACCCAACATTATATCAGAAATTTTCACTAGAGACTACAATCTGAGTTCATGTTGGGATAGCCTTCAAACAAAAAATGACACTCATTTAGTGATTCGAACATCTGCTTAATTATTTTTATTACCCTGCTACATCTTAGGAGTAATATACCGAGAATTTGACTTACAAAATAAATTACCTTGAAGACAAGAAATGGCAGATTAGATCTGTGGTTAAGACACCTGGGAGAGAAGTGGGTTTAAATCCCAGCTCTACCATTCTTTTCTGTTTGACCTTGGCCATGACATTTAGCTTTTTAGCTTCATTTTCCATACGTATTCAACAGAAATTATTGGTGTCACAGGACAAAAAAAAGTAGTGCAAATTTCCCTTTTAGGAAATTTAAGGTTCCTAAGATGATGTGTAGCCCCTCCATTCCTACGGCAAGTTAGCAGCCATGGGATCACTGTAAGCACAGTGCTATATAACGATGAGCTAAAAGACACTCAACACTTCAGAAATGCATAATGACAAGCTACTATAAAGAAGCAACTTCCCAACATTCCTATATAATAACATTCCTTCACATATGGTGGAACTGTTCAGGGAACTTTCCAGCCTCTCTGTCCTAAGGAAAAGGACTGCTACTGAGCATATTAATCTTTTTTGACTCACCTTGTGTTTTTTCAGATGCTTATGTTTGCCTGTTGAATCCAAGCCTAGCCTCACTGTTTAAGCTGTCAGCAAAAAGAGATCATCTCTTCACATACTTCTCTTTTCAATCCTACTGAGGTGCCAAACCAGCTTCTAGAAACAACTGCAAATTAGTGGCTACTACCATTACCATAATTACAGTGACTGCTGCAAATTCTAGTGATCAAAATAGTAAAGGGAAAGGAAGAAATATGTTTTTTTCATAAAAGATACCATTATCTACACTCTATATTCACCCACAGTTTGCTGCATACAACTTCAGCGTTTCTCTAGCATGCTGCTAGGCTTACGCTGTGGATCATTTCCTGGACCATTCTACAATGGGGCTCTGCTGGACACCTCTCTTAGGCAAAGGAAAATCTTATAGCTGATAGATCTTGTTTTTCCAGCATCTAAGGTTCCTAGCCCCTCTCTTCAGCATTACTTGTGGTTGAGGAAGTGATCTGCTGCAGCACACCCAAACTAAAAAAAAAAAGCACTTTAAAAATACATAAATTAATTAAGATAATAGTGCTCACAACCCATTCAATATTGATCAGCAATCAAGACCTGATGAGAAATTGTGGTGGGTTGACCCCACTCAGCAGCTAAGTCCCCACCCAGTCAGTCACTCACTCTCTTCCTCCAGAAGGATGGAGGACAGAATCAGAAGGGCAGAAGCAAGAAAAACCTCATGGGTCACAAGACAGACAGTTTGTTAATTGAAGAAAAAAAGAAGAAAAAAAATAAAAATCAAGCAATGCAAAGGCAATCACTCACCACTTCACACCAGAAGACCAATGTCCAGCTAGTCTCTGAGCAACAACTACTTTGGAAAAACTACCTTCCAGTTTTATTGCTGAGCACGACTTTATATGGTATGGAGTATCTCTTGCATGGTATGGAATAACCCTTAGGGGTCCACTGTCCCAGCTGTGTCTCCTTCCAAACTTTTTCCCACCTCCAGCCTACTTGCTGAGGTGCAGAGTGAAAAACAGGTAGCCCTGACACTGTGCAAGCAATGTTCAGCAATAGCTAAAACAAAGGTGTGTTATCAACACTGTTTTCATCACAAATCTAAAACACACCACCATACAGGCTGCTTTGAAGAAAATTAACTCCGTCCCAACCAGATCCTCTACAGAAATGAAATATTCCCATGTTTGGGGGGAGTGCAAATCTGTTGTTCTTCTAGCATACCATATTGTGCCAAACAGCAGGGTTTTGTTATTTTTTTAAACTCATCCATGACATTCTCCACAGCCCTACAAAAGCCACATCCTGGTTTCAGTCATGTAAGACAAACTCTTCATTATACTCCTCAGCATAATTTCCAAGTATGGAACATGAATATTTGACTAATACAAGAAGATTTTCAAAGTAACAGCATCTCCTTAGACACAGTCATTTAAAAGGGCCTTTGTTTCAATGGGGAAACAAATAAACAAACTTCTATTACTCCAGTATTCTTCCAGCAAGGAAATTCATGATTCCTAAGAGAAAATTTATTCCAGGCTAAGGACTGAACATCCTCCAAGTCCAAATTCTTAAAAGTTTTGGAACCACAATACTGAGGAGACTTGCTGAAAATCTTGCTATTCTCCTACATCAGTTCCTCAGCAAGTGTGAAGTGGTATTACTCCATTGACCAAATTAATTCAGTATACTTCAGCTGGAAAACTGGCCTTATCAAGGTGGGCATGAAATATTGCATCACTTGTTCTTCTGGTGTGAGATCACATGCAAGACAAACGTCCCCAGTTGTTCACCTTACCTTAAAGCCCAGAGGAAATAACCAACAAGTAACAAAACAAGAAAAGCTTTCACCCTATACCAGCAATGGCCAAAAAGTGACATAAGAAATGTTCACAAGAATCTTTCAGAATGAGGATGATATTGAGCTAAATTTAGGTGGCCACATGTAGGTCTGTGCATGTGAGCCAAGTGTCTAAGGTTTCATTGTGACTGATGGAGATTTAGCCTATAGGATTAGTGGAGCCTCAGGGAATCCTCCCAAACTGAAATAGACACCTACAATTATTTGGAGTAGTCCAGTTGCTTTAGTCAAAATTCTAGAAGCCAAAACCCTGATATTTCCTACTCCATGCAGATATGTTCTGTTGTTAGACTATTTTAGGTTGCCAAAATGAGAGAAGACCCTAGGATTTTCCTAGTGCCTCTGGTCTCTGCCTCCAGATGATACCAAATATGAGTCAGAACCACTGTACTGCATGGGCTACTCTGAAACAGCGTGGGGAAGACAAGGGCAATAGAACCCTGAAGAATGTTTGGGAGACTGGCTAGTGAAAGGGCAGACAAAATAATTTTAGGAATATAACTTCTGGTTCAGCTTAAGTTTATTACATAGGCTGTTCTCCTAGTTTGTCTAGTTCATCTGTTTTATACCAGTTCATTTCCTTTGACCTGTTAATAATATTAAAGTCTTATCCTGCAGTACTGCTTCTGAAATTCTTCACTCTGGCAGGCAGGGCTATTGGCTTGATCTTCTTTGAAGACAGATTTGCTTGTTGTCACAGCTGATATAGAGATTCCCATGACGTTCAGTTCCCCTCGTTTCCCATACTGCAGATGAACAAAGCTTTCCCTTTGGAGACACTGACAGGTAGAGCTAATTTGCAGTTCCCAGTAATTGACCATTTCTTAAAGACTAATGATGTAGTTCACACCTAACCAGCCTTGCAAAAAATGCACAAGAGTAAAGCAAATCAGAAGAATGTATATTTCAAACCTCATTAGAGGCCTTTCATCAGCAATTCTTCCTTAAGCTTGAAAAATGTCTCACTCTCCTCTATGTTAATGCAATTTGTAAACCTAAACAATTGAATCAAGCTAATCCTATTTAGTAGATGTTTTAGTATGCAATTACTACACTTTCTATGGACTAACAGCTATAAATTATGAAAAAGTTATTTTGTTCAACAGAATAAAAATTCTAGACCATATCTATCTGTATTCCTTTTCTCAGCACTGCAATATCTGTTATTGTCACTGCAATCTGTTACGTGTACTCTTGAAATATATGGACTCTCATAAAAGAATTTGTTTGATTGTGTTCAGTAATTGCTATATGTTGCTTTTCTGCAATTTCCCATACACCTGGAACAAAGCAATCGACAATAAAGTGGCATAAGACTGAGAAAGTGGGAGTAAAAGAAATAGACTGGAAGTGGTTAAACAGTAGCAGAAAACCAAGATAAATACATAGATGTGAAACTGAAACACTAGGAAAAAGAGAGTAAAAATAAACCTTGAAGAGATAAATAGTAGTAAAAACGATAAAATGAGGATAAAAAGTCTTGGGAAAGGGTTTTAGACATAGAAAATGAGATTGGAGAAGAAAAAATAAGATAACTTAGCCTAATAGAATATAAAACATTGGTAAAGGTCCTTCAAAAAATTGTAAAATTCCAAACGAAAATGAGTGAAACAAAAGAAAAAAAAGATAAATACAAAGTCATAACAGTAACACATCATTATCTTACTGATTTCTAATCTGTAAAAGGCTCATGCTACCCATCACGGTTGGTTTATTTCACAGAAATGCACAAGCATACACCTTCTACCTGCTATGCTGTTGATTTTGGTAACACTTCTGCATGTGCAGATACATATAGATATTTGCAAGACTAAAGTTTCAATCTCCCTCTGTATTTGATGCACCATATTCATGTGAAAGCACCATTTCTGGTGATATGATTGTTCTAATCCTTTCTTACCCAGCACAAACCCCAAAAACCTCAACACCTGTGATCCAGCCTAAATTGCTTTAACACCCTTCTCTCCACCCCAGAGTCTTATCTTCTGGAAGCCTTCTTGGTGATGCACCCATCTGAACTACACGGAAAATATTTTTCATCCAGCTGTATTTATCCAACTAGGTAGTCAGTCACAACACACTACTTAGTCTGCATATAGATTCTGAACTTGCTCCAACTAGCTTGCTGCCAGCCATTTCAAAATACAAACACTAAGAGTTTACTTTGCTCAGCAGCCATATAGGTGTATTATTTACTCATGACTACCTTCATACTGTATATTTCTCTTGCAAGGAGAGAAAAGATTATATGTTAGTAGATAGAGAGTTCTCCCATATTTCCAGATTTTACACAAAGAAAGCACACTAACTGGGTATATATTTCTCATAACTTCATAATTTTAATCCAAGATTGCTAGTGACATTGACTCTGGGGTAATCACAGGATCTGGGTTAATGTTAAATACAGCACCGTGTTTTCCCTGATAGAAGTATTTTCCTTCCATGTCTCTCACAAGCAAAAGTTCTGAAGTGGAAACTTCTCAGTCATGGGCTGCTTATAGTATAACAACCAAAATTAGACACCATCTATCTTTGTGTCTACAGCACTGCAGGTAGCTAAAGTAGAAGTTCTCCCCCTCTGATCTGCTGATGAGTTACACCATGACCTAGAAGAAGGTATTAATGAGTAAGCAGCCTTCTTTCTGGAAATTAATTCTCCAGGAAGGTATGGTTTCAGGCATCTCCTCAGCAGAGACAAGAACCAGCAGAAATGTCACAGCTGTCGAACACTGAACACTTAATATAAGACCAGCACAGAGTCATCCAAAAAAAAGTTTTAAAACATTCTAAAATTAAAAGGCAAATACTTTCAATACCAAGTGCATACTGAGTCTTTTAATGCTCCATGAGTTATTTATAAGGATTTTCACCATAGTAAGGAAAAAACTCAGTTGAAAAATAAATGAAAACCAGCCTGACATTAATATGACCAGAGAGAACCTCTTGCTCTTGCCTTTGGGACATGATCAAAGGACTCACTTCTGTGGGTATAGTTCTGAAAAATAATCGTATCTGACAGTTAGCATACGGCCTTAGTATCATACTGATCCTTAGTTGTACTTGAACAGCATTTGCCACACCATCAGTGCAAAGCATGCCTAAAGACAACTCAGTCTTCTCCTGCAGCAGCTACTCAAAATGGGGAACTTCCAGAAACACAAAGAAAAGCACCTAGCCTGTTCTCATAGCCTGAGTAAAGGAAATGAATGGGACAAAGACCAGGATAAAAGGTCATCCCTAAACTAAACAATGGCTTTTGGGGACCTTGTGGAGATGGACAAGGAAGTCAAGGGAACATGCAATCTCCAAAACTACAGGAGTTGTGTTGTTCATCCCAGTGATGTAGCTGAAAAGCAAGGGCTTCCACCCAAAGACTATACATAGACTGCAATGAACGCATTCCAGGATGCAGCTTATAGTCTCTGTTCACAATTAGTCAGCTGGGGGCTTACCCAAAGCTGATTACAGTTCCCCCAAAGCTCATGTGCCCGTTCTCCTAGGAAAGTGAAGGCATACGAATGGAGAGGAAGAATAAAAATGATGCAAGACAAATCAGGAAATGGCCAGGTTATGCACATGAATCCAGAAGCTGAGGAGTCATTCCTAGGTTCCACTGATTTGATACAGCCTATACGAGGAGGAAATCATGACATACGATTCCATGAACACTTCAGACCGCTTGCCCTTGTTCAGCGAATAATTTTGTCACATCCATAATTCTTGACACATCCTTGTATCAATTCACTCAGCAATCAGGTCAGCACAAAGATATGAAGGTCTCTGATACAATGCACACCATAATACACTCTTCAAAACAGTCTGACGCATTCACCATAGATGTCTAGAATGTATAGTTGGATGCCACACATTCAAGTAAAAATTACTTGCTCTGCCCTTCCAGAGCTCTTCCTCATTATAAACAATCCCATTCACAAAACCACTGATCACCCGAAACCACACATCCCGCTCCCTATCCCATCCTGCTGCTGCAGCAAGAACTGGTCTCCTTCTCCTTGTGAACAATGAGAAATGGCTAGATTTGGCCCCAAAATTCACAGCTGTGTTCCCAACACCCTGTGAAAACACCAGAACTGTGATTTTTTTGTCACAGTTTTGTCACAGATTTTTTTTTTTGTGATAAAGATATAGTCATATTATTGAACAATCTAGTTAATTCTGTGTTTTAGCACTCATTTGTGATTCACCCCAACAGAGTTAAACTAATGGAGTATAAATAGATTTGTCACATCTTCAATAATTTTCATGAAGTGTTTTTACCTTAATTTGTGAAAATATAATTTGTACACATGACAAAAATCAATATTTCCCATCTCATACCTTCTCATTTACATAGAAAGAGACAAAGATATGAGGGGGGAGTGGGGGAGAAGTCTTTTCCACTTCAGATTCTTCACCTGGGACAATGAAAGGGGAGCAACATTTATCCAGGGTCCAACACTGAAAATGCAGAAATTCTTCTATACTCTTGTGTACATGAATACTGTGATCACTCAACATGTCCTGTTATCATCTTAAGCATTTTAGAGATATATTGTTCATGTTTTTCAAGTTCCCTTTAATAAGCAGAAGCAAAGGATGCAAAAATTGATCCAATAGCTGCAGCTGATACCTACATTCATAAATTCTGAATACTGAAAAAACAATCATGTCCTAAGATTTTATTCTGTTCACCTTTACAGGGGTTGTGTTCCTTGTCTTCATTATTTTCAACATCTTTCCCAGTACAGATCTTTAAATGCACAGAAATGCAAACATATGCTCCATGTAGAAGTGCCGCATGCACATGCAGACAAGAGATCATTCCTGAAGCCTAAAGTTTTAATTCTGTGTGTTCTTCATGTGTTTAAAAATAACAGTATATAAAAGCAACTTGAATGCCATACTATGAAAAGCAAGGGTTTGTTTGTTGGGTTTTTTTAATAAAAAATAGACTCTAAAGCTATCTTTTATTTGCAAGCAGTACTAAAATAACAAAATAGGGTATAAAGTTAGACATCCCTAGAGAGTCCTAGATTTTAAAAGGTACTTAGATAAATGATTTTCATTTCAAAAGCACTAAACACCCATAAGTGTCTATTGTAGAAAATGGGAGATACTGGATTCTCTCCACCTCTTACAACTTGAACTGTTTAAACGCAGACTGAGGAATCTCATTTTAGGCTTAATCATGGTGACCAGCTGTTCCTTAGTCTTCGATCTGAAAGATAAGCACTGACCTTGATTTATCATTATCTGCTTCAGATAGTCATTTATGCTCATACAAAGTAAGTGTAACACTGGTGTTTTTCTAATTGTTGCTCTGGTCAACAAAGGGATAAGTCAGCATTGGTGTTAAACAGTGAAGATCAGATCCATATATTTTAATGTAATTAAAGACACATTTCAAAGAAATCTGAATTTGAATTATTTTTTTAAATAGGTATATTCTCTATTTTGTTGAATTTTCTCTAAGATATGTCACCCTCTGAACATGAAAACAGGGAAAGGGTCATGAATACAGACACACTAGAACTTCTTTATAGAGAAAGTAGGCTGAAACTTCAATACAAGCTCTAAAATACAGATACTATCTTATGGTTATTTTTTTAATGGAACTTTATGTATTTCAGAATTCTCACAATTATTTTAGAAACCCACAAAGGTTGCAAACACCATGCAGATCTGCTAGATGAACAACATACCAACATATCATATCAGAGCTAGAAGCAGTATGAAAATAGAGTACATAATTTTAATTTGTGAGTCAGTGAATATTCAGCAATACACATTTTAAAAATATTTTTAAGGAAAGGGAGCTGACTGAACAGCAAAAGAACGAGGTAAATGAAAATTAAGTCCCAATGAGCTTCTCGTTTTTCAGGTGGCCAATCTCAAGCTCAAGTTTGTCATAGAAAAATGTTAATTTTTTAGAGCTTGCCAATTTTATTTTCTATCAGCTGAACCAGAATATTTAATCTCAGGAGTAGAGGCAGATGTCTCTTAGATAAGACACCTGCTCCCTTTAAGTTGGAAAATATAGTCAAATTGCATTAGATTATCCACCTGCATGAGCATATTTTAGCTGCAGAAAAGAGAATTGTCTGCAAAGAGTTGATTATACTTAGTTTGCAGCAGCTCAGATACTTGTTACTGCTTCAAGGGATGGATGCAGACATCAGAAGCCTCTGACTGAATAGCTGTGCTCTGTCTCAGGATGTGGCATAGAAAACCATTTTCCTTCCTCCATCAGTCAGAGAAGACTAACATTATGTGAAGCAAATTCACCACCGCTCACATAAGCACACAAGAACAAGCGGATAGGTGAAACCAAAGGTCTACTCTCAACACCACCTGACAAAAGGTGCTTAGGGAAGAGTATAAGAACAAGGCAAGTCTGTAATGACATTTCCTTAGAATATCCTTCCAGCCTCTAACCATTTGTGGCTCATATATCTCCCTGAGCCAGAATATACTCTTTCTGGAAAACACTGCCCATTGTCTTGCCTCAGGCAATTTAAGTTACAGAAAACCAACAGCTACATCTGTTTCATAAAAATCATGAATGGACTCATTTGTGTCCTAAATTCACCAGCCTTGGCAAGAAGTAGTGTGAAAATCCTGAACAAGTGATCTCCAGAAAGCATGAGGGGCCAAAACTTCCTTTGCTTTCCACTGGTGTAAGACATGAGTTACTCTATGCATGTTGCATCCTTCTAAAATGACTACAGAAGGCAAATCAGGCCTAATTACCAGCCTGTCTCAGTGATCACTGCAGGGGACAGGGAGACTCCAGGGCCCATCCTCTCCTTTTGCCATTATAGAGTAGCCAGCATTTATGGGTAGGCAGTCATAGACTTCCTACAAACCTCCCTTTTGCAAACCTTGTACTTCACTCCCTGATCCTCCTCCACAGGACTAGGGACAGCTGAGCAATTCTTCTATATGCAGAAAGCCAGGAATGCTGGTTATTTCTGTTCCATGCACCACATAACAGTCGTATTTAGAAGTATAACAGACTTAATGCTCCCTGTGCACAGCGGACATGCACTCCTTGTGCTGTAACACAACACTCCAAAAGTCTACAAAAGAAATCACTTGACATTTTAGTAACAAAGATACCAAATATCCTCCCCAACCCTCTTGTCAGATGGAGAAAACATTGATAAGAAGTAGGTAATTTCCTCTTGATTCCTAGTCATAAACTCCTTATGAATGTTAACACTGTAGACCTTGCATATGATTGAAATTAAGATTTCTGCCTGGCAATACTTGCATCCCTGTACAGCTTGGCCTACAAAGGCTTCCAAATTGTTAAAAATGTTTGCATAAGAAGAGAAGCTTCACTTTATTGTGAGCCACAGCAGCCTGGTAGGCAGATAAAGCTTTACCCTAGACTGGTGTGTTAACTCCTTTGTAATTCTGATCTCCCCGTTCATTTATTTTTTAAATAGCAGAGAGGGAGAGGAAAATAGATCAGATAGATAGAAAATGGATGTAACTACAAATTATGCATCTATCATGCTTACTGCCTAGTGGCAATCTCCCTTTGACTTTCAAAAGAGTGAGACGGGGCCTTTCAGCCTTTCAAATTGTAGAAATATAAAATACAAGTTCCACTTAAAGTGTAGGTATTGTGAAATGTTGATTATTAAAAAATAGAGATTTCTTTTATTGTTGTTATTTATTACCTAATATGAATTGGACTTCCATGAACCAAAGGCCAAATCCTGAGCAAAAAACACAGAAACATTTCACAGATGTTAGTGCATTCATGTGGTTCTTGTTAAAAGGAGTATAATGAGATGTGTTTTCCAAAGGGCATTAAGCTCCTCCAGCCGATGGGACCATATGCAAATACATTACCTTTATATTCCATACCGATATCCTGGCTGTTACGCAGTACAAAATCCATTAAAATCAGTAGCCCACGGCCTTGGAACTGAACATCACAATGCCATTTACATCACTTGCATAGGTTTTTCCCACCAAGGGCAACCCATACTACTGCTCTGTACACATTCCTGTCCAGCCTGTATGAGCTCACACTACACATGTCCTGATGTACCCTCAGGCCTTCAGCTGTCCTCCCACAAGTCCCCGCCTAGAGTTCTCCATGCTTTTGACAATGACTTCATGGGACCAACCACACCACTTAACTGGCCCTTCCTGGGTCTCACCACTTTATTTACTTATAACCAAAGGAAGAGGACACCAGCAACTGGACTTGGCTACCAGCCTTTCATTGGGCATACGTGCACATTGTAACTGGCAGCCCAAAAGGGGTGGAAAGAAAAGAAGCACCTGTTTTCCCAAGGACACAGGCCAGAGCACTCCAGCAGGCACTATGATCTGCTTACATCATTGTCCTGGGTATAATTCATGCTGGGATGTACTGGAGCCATCTTCCCCAATTGGAAGATCCCAAGTCATCAGAGGTCACCAAGATTTTTAAAAAACAGCACACAGGACTGAGGACAAAAGAAAAGATTGAATGCAACTTTCTTGGGTCCACAAGAAGAAGTAGGGAGGCAATAGGAGAACAGACACTACCAAGGCCAAGGTTCTTTTCACAAGTCATATAGGCAGGAGATGAGCCACGTGTAATCAAGTCACACCATTTTTATTCCTCCAAAAACCTTGCTTGTTCTCCAAGACAGAAGACCTTCATTCACCTCACATCACACTTTGCTCTCTTCACAAAGAATGAATTCTGACAGCCCTGTCTCAAGGAGCAGCACCCTGAGTGCTTTTCTGTGTTCTTGGTTCATCTGGAAGTGTGGCACTTGTTGCAAGGACCCTGTCCTTAGCCCACCCTGTAATATTTTGAAACATGGAGTTTCATGGGGACCCACACCTCAGCTGTCCAAGCCCCAACCTGAAGGTTCTGTCAGAGATAGGCAACAATAAGAATCCTCTCCTGATACGGACTTTCACAAAAGCAGGACAAGTTAATTGTCACTTATACACATACATATGGAGCAGGTCCAGAAGAGTGCCACGAAGATGATCAGAGCATTGGAGCACCTCTTCTATGAAGACAGGTTGAGAGAGGTGGGAGAAGAGAAGACTTCAGGGAGACCTTACAGCAGCTTTCCACTATCTGAAGGGCACCTACAAGAAATCTGGAGAGGGACTTTTTACAAGGGCATGTACTGATAGGACAAGTGGTAATGGTTTCAAACTGGAAGATGGGAGATTTAGATTAGATATTAGGAAGAAATTTTTCACTATGATGGTGGTAAGGCACTGGAACAAATTGCCCAGGGTAGTTGTGGAGGCCCCATCCCTGGAAGTGTTCAAGGCCAGGCTGGATGCAGCTTTGAGCAACCTGGTCTAGTGGAAGGTGTCCCTGCCTATGGCAGGTGGGTTGGAACTAGGTGAACTTTAAGGTCCCTTCCAACCTAAACCATTCTATGATATATTTGTATGCATTCATATTTGTATGCATTCATATGTGTGCACGTATGTGTTCTTTATGCTTAATTTTGATCCAAAGAAGCATGGGTCTTTACTCACTGAAGGCTACTCTGTCCTCCCTGGCAGATCTCCGAATAAAAACTGGTTACCATCTGACCAAGCAATTATGCACAGTAATCTGGATAAAAAAATACAAGGCAGCCCACTTTCTAATAGGATAATCACCAATAAAAACCAGCACATGAAAACACATTCTTTAAGTTATACAGGCCTCATCACTGGCCTTTTCATTTGCCCACTACGTCCTTCCAACATTCAGTACCTGAGCCATTTCAAGTTTGGCGCTGTGCTTGAGCCACCTCACAGCAGTCTTTTTCTCATATGCCTGTTGCCAGTACAGCAATCACCTGACTTGGTAGGATTCATTTGGATGGATTAAGCTGTGGGCAAGGTTCTTTCTCCCCCAGACAACAACAAAAGAGAGGATAAATCTAAGGCATCCCAAAGCAAGGATGATGGCCACATAGAGTAGCAATACTTAGTTGTCCAAGAGCAAGCAGGGGAGAGGGTGAGAGAGAAGAACCTGGAACAGGGGAGCAACAAGGCCAAACCAAATGTGTGCATACGTGATAATCTTTGACAGATTATACTCTTGATTTTTTAGTCCCTTCAGCTGCAGGGTGCATATTCACAGCCAAGGATGCTGACTGAGAGAATGCGCAAGAGTAATCGAGACCAGGATGATCACAGTAGCAGAGATGTGGCAGCCGTCATCACAATGAACTTTCTGTATAACACGGGAAACTATTACTTCTAGATCAAGCAGGTCATGTATATTTCCAGGTGTCACTCATATTTTGTCTTCTGCATGAGTATTTATGCTAAAGTAAACAGACTAATATGGGAATTTGTGCAAATATGCACACGTGCAATGTATTCACTCCCTACACAAGTGTCCTTTACTGTACCAAACTAAATCACTCTCTATATGTATTCCTTAAAGTCCCAGGAAGGGAGGAGAGGAGCCATGTGGAGGGAGCTGGACAGGATTCACAGCAGGGACATGCAGCCAAGCTCCTTATTGATTTTTCTTCACTTAAGTGTGGGTCCAGACTGGCAATGGACAGCACTGGTCCACTGGAGCTGGGACTGGTTCGACATGTGAGGTCAGCAGAGAAGCAGCAAGCAGAAGAAGCCACAGACCTGTATGGTAACAGTGGGAAGACAAAGTGATGCCATGCATACTTAGGCATGTTGTTCTGACCACCAAAAGCCACCGTAACTGTCTGATGTCAAGGGTTTGCAACAGAGCTCGTAGGAAAATCTGGGCTACATTTTTCTCAACACCGGGCCAGCATCATCAGCAAAAGCATGTAAGACAGACAGACATGTTTTCTGTCTAAACCAAGAACCCCAGACACATCTTGTCCAACTATGGGGATGAGGTAGGCTATAGCTGCAGCAGGCAGAATCTCTGATGAGACTCTGGGTGGTGTAACCAAGGACTTTTCTCACAGTCTCCTACCAAGTAGTGGGCAATCAGCTTTATCCAGCACTGAGCAGGGTTATTTTGTAATATGCACCAGAGTATACATTAGAAAAACAATAGCCAAACAGAACTCTAACCAAAAAGCAGCCAATGTGTAACACAAGGTCATTCCACCATTTTCCCTGCTATTTCAATAGCTTAAAATTTACAATAGCTTAGTATTAAAACTACATTACAGCTGGTGTTACTGATACCAGAAAAACATTTACTTCCAAGCACCTGAAGGCTGAATTATTTCTCAATATCCAGTATAAGTGAAGACTTGCTAGAAAGCCAATGCCTAACCATTTGTTTATCCTTGCTTTGGATAGTACCTAAATCTTCTGTGGGCCTTGCTAAAGGACACAGATCCCCAGCTTTTGTACCACACAAAATCATCATTATCCCTCATCGATCAGATACACGTCAGTAAGGTAGGTAACAAAGCTGTAAGACACAATATAAAATAATAAACAGTTATCTTTGTTAGTTCTGTTTTCTAATTTAAATCCTCCAGCTAGTGCCTTAAGAGTTGTACACAATTCAGGTAGTGGTTTGTCATATGAACTTTGGCACTGCTCAGGTGTTTAGCTTTTAGTTCAAAGTAGAGGAAAATGAAGCAGTATTATACTAAGAAAATGTTGTGGTTTAATCCCAGCCAGCCACTACGACCATGAAGCCATTCAATCACTCACTCCCCCCACCCTCCAAGTAGGGCAGGGAGAAGAGGAAGAAAAAGGAATGGAAAAAAAAACAAAACTCATTAGTTGAGATAAAGAGTTAATAGAACATAATGGAAGAGAAATAATAAAAATAATGGTAAAAGAATATACAAAATAGAGTGATGCAACACAAATTGGACTCACCACTTGATGATCAGTTGCCCGAGCAGCTATTGTGGATCCCTGACCCCCAGCCAACCTCCCATTTATATAATAAGCATGATGTCTATAGTACAGAATACTCCTTTGTTCAGCTTGTCCTGTCTATGCTCCCTCTCAGCTTCTATGGGAAGCTGTAGAAGTCCTTTATTTGCTGTAAACATTACTTAACAACTAAAACAATATGCATTATCAACATCATTCTTATACTAAACCCAAAACACAGCAGCTACTAGTTGACTCTACCCCAAATGAAGCCAGGACAGAACTGCATGACAGTGTTATCTTTCAGATAGAAAATTTTAATTAATTTTAATACTAACTCACTGGTAATACAAGAATTTAGCCTTAAGTCCATTTTTACAGTACTCAGGGATGCTTCTGTAGGACATATGCCTCAATCCAGCAGAGGACGGAATCAAATGTTTAAACATGTGAAGTGTCTCACTGCAACCTGTGTTGCATATTCAAAGTTCGGCTTTGGTGTTTTGCTTGACTAGCACTAACAGGGTTTCCATATCAGAAAAAAAAAGTGCTATCAAGCAATTCCTCGTCATCATAGTAGAGAAAATTTTAATAATTAAGACTAAACCTCAGCCTGGATTTATTTGCAACAATCCAATGGACACATGTGCAAAGAGCCTTTGGTTTATCTGCCATTATATATAGCACAGTATAAGAAGGACATTGAGGTGCTGGAGAGGGTCCAGAGAAGGGCAATGAAGATGGTGAAGGGTCTTGAGAATAAGTCTTATAAGGAGTGGCTGAGGGACTTGGGGTTGTCTAGTCTGAAGGAAAGGACGTTCAGGGGAGACCTTATTGCTCTCTACAACCACATGAAAGGAGGTTGCAGAGAGGTGAGCGCTGGTCTCTTCTCACAAGTTACAAGCAATAGGACAAGAGCAAATGGCATCAATTTGTGCCACTGGAGGTTTAGGTTAGACATTAGGAGAAACTTCTACACTGAAAGGGTTATCAAAGACTTCCCACTGGGGAAGTGGTTGAATCGCCATCCTTGGATGTATTTAAAAGCCATCTAGATATGGTGTTCAGGGACATGGTTTAGAAGTGGGCCCAGTAGAGTTAGATAACGGTTGGACTTGATGATCTTAAAGGTCTTTTTCAGCCATAACAATTCCATGATTATCTTCAAAACAATACATGAAGCACGTAAGTAATGTGTAAAGACTTGCAGAGAGCTCAGCCCAGCTATTCAAGCCAGGTCAGACACAGCAAAACCTTTTCACATCTAAAGACTACGGCACAGCTCTGCTAATACCAGGAAGGGGGAATGTTCACCATTCTTCTGGTAGGCCTCTATCAGTAATGATGAGCTATGAATAGCTTTCTAAGGCATCACGAGGAGTTTAGTTTTGTTTGGTGCTTTCAAATCCTTTCCCGAGTCATATTTCTCTGCTCTGGAGCTTTTAGTACAGATGAGTTAGTTGCAAAAACACATAATATCCCAAAACATCAATCTGAGATGGCATAATGAGAGCAGGATTCATGGGGTTATTTAAAAAAAAAAAAAAAATCAATTACTTACAAATCAATATATTTTTCTTCTATTTCTGCCTCTCTTTTATTTTTCATAAGGTCTGCAGCTTCAATTAAAGATTAAATGTGTTGAGCTATCATACTGAATATCATATCTGAATTGGTGGAATATTCCTAGCTATAGATGAATGTCTTTGTTTATGGTAGATAGGACAACTGCCTCACACAGAGATGTTGTAGCTCGAGTGTGATGTCCCACTCAGTATCCAGCATTAGTCTTTTATGTTGCGGGCCTGTGGTTAGAGCGTGACTTACAGAGAACTGTTTTCCACCTCCAACTTTACCACCAGTGCCCTTGTGGCTGGTCAGTCAGACAAGTGATGTAGCAGTTTGGAGCTGAACATCTAAAACTAGAGGTGACCAAAATGGATAACACCTTTTACTCCCCTGCACTTCTGATTTGTTTGTTTGCTTGTTTGTTGTGAGGCTTTTGTTGGAGGGGAAAAGCTGGGGGAAGAGGGGAGTGGTTTTTTACTTTTTACAAAGCTCAAAAATCTTTGGGTGGAAGACTTTGTTAAACTTGTCTGGAGACAGTGGGAAAAATGCCCATTTATTTCATTGATAGGCTTTAGATCAAACTATGTCTAGCATAGGCAACTACTATACTCTTCTTCCCACATTTACTGCTTTTTATAATACGTTGAGAGTACAGTTTAAAACCCTTAGGGCTCTCTTCTGCTTGTACTTTTCCTCAAAAAGCTGACATAAAAAGGCAAAAGAAAAAAAAAATCAAAACAAGCTTTACTTCTCCAAACCATGTAGTAATATTGGTTATAGTCAGCACATAATCTTAGATCTCATTGAGCTTAACAGGAGACTCCTTTTAAACACATCCATTCTGAAAAATATTCCCTCTTGGTTAATAAACACAAGAAACATTTCCTTTAGACTCATAGGTTTGCTTTCACATATTTTCCTTCAAGCTGAGACTTACTATGAATACTACAAAAAAACACTGCCCTTATATCCCCTATTGAACATAGAAACACCTTTATAAGCAAAGATCAAGAAAAGTAGTTGACAAGAGGAAGGATGAGACAATTTCAGGATCCTCTACTCCTGTGTCTCAGATACAATATTCACTTTCTCTTTTGCTGAGGTTCAGGACAGAACTCACCAAGAATTAATCTGTGTGGTCAAATACAGTGCATTTCTTTGCCTGTATGTGAGCAATTTCCAAGCTAAAATCATTTACATTTGCACACAGCTACACCCATACTAACAGTCCATCTAAAAGGCAGGACTTCTTTGCTCAAATACTGTCATCCCTAACTCAACTACATATGTTCAGGATTAGGGATGCTTCCTGTTCCCCTAGCTCAAAAGATATGTTCACCAAGCACATAATTGTGTGCATCTGGCTACACAGTTTTATTTTAAGAAAGAGCCACCAGTGTGTTCTCTACAGTAAGTCTTTACAGACATCTCTTTTGCTTTATGAGAGGTGCTGAGTTCCCCACTACAAGCCATAGTGATAACTCCTCCTGTTCCTAACATAACAATCGTATGAAATCCCACAACAGAAGACTTAAGAATATTTTTGCAAAAATTTAGTCCCCGGTGTCTTCATTGAATACTACAAGTCAGATCTTGTTAGAGACCCATGGATGTCCAGGGGGAGTTTGGGAAGTGGTTTCCATTACAATTCTGTTCCCAGAATGCATTTGTAGAGTCTAACAGTGGTTAGCTTTCATCAGTTACTTTCAAATAGGTGGAGAAAACCACATAGTAACATGTACTCTGTGTGTTCCATTTGATACAGAAACAAAGTAATGGCCAAATCAGTTCACCTAATCTAGTGTCCTGATTCTACCTATGGCCAATATCAGGTGTTTCTAAGGAAGCTCTAAATAACACAGCACAGAAATATTTAAGATATTGTTCACACTCCAGTGAAAGGTATATCTGTTCTCTGTACTGAGCAAATGCAGGAGCAGTTGCATGTAGGAAAGTCTCATGCTTTGAGACAGAAACAAATCCTTAAATGTGAAATGCTAGCATGACAGCTTACACACTTTCAGAAGAACTGGTCTGCTAGCCAAGACAGGAAGCAACAGCAGAAGGTATGTATAGTCACATATGGCCAGATCAAGGGAACCATCCGGACTTAATACTGGCTGAAGCTCTTGGCCAACAAATGTTTCAGATATCCAGAGAGAAATCTGCAGGCACCTGGGTAGTCTGCATTGTAGCAAACAAAACTCAGACTCATTCCCAGGTCTCGTATTGCCAAAACTAGGAATATCCCATTTATGCTATATCATCTAAATTCAAATTGTTTTTATCCATCCCCACCTCTAAATGGAAGGCACAGTGGCTTTTGTTTGTTTTCAGTTTTAGAAGAATACAATGGATGCCAAAGCTGCCACAAAGATGATCTGTGAGAGAATTGCATGAGATAAACACACAGAAGTTGAAATTAAAACTATCAGAGAGCTCTTGAACTCTTTCACTAGTCAGGCTGTAATACAAGATGTCCTGGCATTCTAAAAAACTTCCCTATTTGATACACATTTATTCTGTAAATAAATCTGCAATGAAATGCTTAAAGGTTTATTTCTTACTTTTAGCAACTAGGCATAAAATATTGGGCTATAAAATGCTTACAAATTAGATTACTGGAAATGAATAGAATGCATTGTTATCTACTGAACCAATGATGGGTCAAATGGCAGTTTGAATTCTCGTGGTTAATATGACTGTGACCTTCACATATACCATTGACAGAAAGCAATTTTATTTACATTTTTAAATCCACATAAAGGTGAAAGATGGTACCGCTACAAAATGAAACATTAAATTCTTTTGTCCCAAGGCATAACTGAGATTTCCCAAGGTCACATGTAGCCTGAAATGAAGCAAGACTTTCATAATGGTGCTACCAGTACATTTTACCCAGATCTGGGGGCACTGGTGATTTATTTTCATTTACCAGTTGAAAAATCTCCTTATTTTAAGGTGGAGAAATAAGAAATAATAAGAGACAGTTTCTTTTGTCCCTTAGCTGTTTCTGCACAAACTGATCACTAATTATGTTTGAGCTGCTATAACAAGCTACTTGTTTCAGCTGTACAAATTTAAAAGGTCTACCCATAAAGAGATGGCAGGGTGAACAAGCCTTATTTGAAAAGAAATATATCACACACTTCAGGACTGACAGCACTATAATGTCTATACTTCTAGAACAGTATATTTAGAAAATAATTACAGCTATGTATAATTTGATACAATCTGTGCATTTAAGCATTTAAAGAACAGTGTTTTTCATTCTATGCGTACCAAATGTAACTATCTGCCACTCTTAATTAAAAAAAAATATTTTTAAATCTAAATTTACATCACAGCATTTCCTCTGCTCTTTTAAGCACCTCGGGATGAAAAAGTTATTCCTAAAAGTCTGGTCCATAACCACTATAGAGTAGGCAGTGTTATAAAGAAATTATAAATAATAACTGCATTCTTCTAACCATTCTATTTAACACTTCAAGCTTCTCCAAAATACAACGTTAAAGAAAAAAAAAAAAGGACAAGATATTTATAAGATAATACCATTTTAGAAAGTACTGTCACACAGAGCTCCTACGAGGGTACATGTGTCTATAAATAGGTGGTCCTGGTAGCAATGGATATGATTAAGGTTGCCAGAAACTTCCCATAATAAGGCCTTTCTTCAGTTGCTTAGAAGTTTGCTGAACTCTTACCACTTGAAGTAAAATTTTCCCTGCAATGTATCTGCCTCAATATTTGTTTAGACTTTGTGGAAAGTTTAACACAAAATGGTTTAGAGAACAAGATTACAGGAAAATATACCTTGCTTTAAAAAAACAGTTCTTCTTTGTGAAGTCCTAATGTTGCCTTTTTTGAGAAAGAAAAGCCTGTGAAATGTGGCAGGGCATGGACTTTTTGTCAGGTATATAATTTTTATGATTCCTGAAATGCCCGTTCAAAGCCAGCCTAGTTTGTTGGGTGTTTTTAATCTCAAGTCTTAACTACTTCTTCCCAGAAGCATCTCATCTTTTACAGCTAAAAATCACTAATATTCTTTACATGCTTCAACCCTCAGAGCTATTTGTGTGGAATAACCTATACGTGTTTCAGCTCTGCAAAAGAGTTGCCTTTCTTCAGCCCATAGACCTAGACAGACCAAGCTAGACCATCTCTACAATCCTCGCTCCTTATGTCCTAGACCAATAAAATAAGATGCTGGAGCCAAGTTCTCCTGTCCTTTTACTGACAGTTCCTGCTGGTGCACTGAGGATGAAGAAGCAGTCAGAGATAAAGAGAGCATGCAGTAGTTTGTCGATAGATTTTATGGGGAGTGATAGACTCACATCATTAAACAAAGCCAACTGTAAGCTTAAAAAAAATGGATGGGGAGTGAGGGTAATGGCATGCAAACTGTTAACTTGTTTCAAGTTAACAATATACACCCACGGCTAACCATGAGTATTGTGCTTAGGGGAAAAATAAAAGCCTTCAGGATCTGGGGCACATAAACAGTTTTCTAGAAATAATTAATTAACTGTGCTATGACAGACTTACAGGGTTTTTTTAAAATGTAAGGACAGGAATTAGCCTTGGATGTAGCTGTGAAGACAAAGGAGGTCCAGCAAGCAAATTGAAAACAGGAAAGCACAAGACTGCTTATGCTTAGCATAAGATCCAGAAGTTGCCTATAATCACTACAGTGAGTGCTCACCCTCTCTTTCCCAGGGACCTGTTAGAGTTCATAACCTGGAGTTAGATACCCCCAGATCCCTGCTGGGATCAGTTTTCTGAAAGCATAATTCACAGAAGCTACTAAGCAGTCCAAACTAAGCAATCAAAGGAAGACAAGGAATTAACTTAAACACTTTTTGACATTTCCGAGGTATAAACTGCTCCTAGAATTATGCACCTTATTTTACTGTTGCCAATACGCCCAATGGATAGAGTTGACAAGGCAACATAATTTAAACTTTCTGGTTCAAGAGTTTCTTCCACATCAGAATAAAGCTTTTTTCTTATATAGGGCTCTCAAAGTCTGAAGTGCTTTCACTATGAATGAACTCATATTCATAGGGCCAAAGAGCAAGAGAGAAAGACTTAATACTACAAATGTCTCAGAACTTACCTACGAGGAAGTCCTGTTTCCTGAGTGAAGGAGTGCCTGAGTGTATTAAACAAAGCAGAATAAAATGAACAAGCAAAATCAAGAAAATCCCCTAGATTATTCCACCAGGCAGCGGTTAAAGCAATTACCTCACAATTGTGAAGTTTGAGTTCACACTTCCTGAAGCTGAGGAAGCAATTGAATCTCCTAAATCCACAGCAAGGGCTTCAGCCACCGGGCTGATGAAAGTAATATGGATGGGGGACAAAAGAAATGGAGAGCAGAAAAGTCCTGTGACCCTACCGTATCTTTTATAAGCCTAGGGTGTTACAGACCCAGCTACTTCCCAATGGCCGGTACTACCCCTTTTTTTTGCTTTCATTTGCCTCTGTGAGTCAAGAGCATGATTACTAGAAAAGTTATAGTGTTTTAGGCTGCAGTGGTGGCATTTAAGCTCAAAAATAACCCAGAAGTCTAACTATCACAGCTGATACTAATTCTGTTGTAAGTGATAGCTGAATGTGAGGTGCAGTCATTTATCTGGGAGGAGAGCTTAGCTGCAAGTTGCCAGCTTCTTACAGCTGACTAATAGGATGCTTGAATGTGTGACTGAAGCTGACAGCTGAGCTCAGGATGATCAAAACAAGATTGCTATGGTCTGACTTACATCAGCTATGGAAAAGGTATTGTACAGCGAGGACATGCACACTGAAAAATGTCCAAAGATGATATTCAGACTGTCATGAACTGAAATCACCACACTAAAGAAAGCCAGAGCTTGAGTGCATGGCTGATGTGAAGTAATTATGAAGTAATTGAATATGAAGTAGTAAACCAATTAAAGCTAGAAGCTGTGATAGAAGACAACAAAGATGAAGAATATGATAGAAGACAACAAAGATGAAAAATATGATAGAAGACAACAAAGATGAAGAATAAAGAATGTTGCATGTAAGAAAAACTCTGCACAGTCATTTCACTGGACATTTGCAGTGTTTCTTTACTGTGCCCAACGGCACCCTAAGTGAAGAGTTCAGCCTTGAACCAAGCCTGTGACTGAAGTCAGAGTCTTAGGTTTGTGGGTAACACTGACTCAGTCACTAATAATGCCTGATGCTGTGTAAATGATTCGTAAGTAGCCAAGAATGAAATAGAGGTCCAGGCTTAGAGGAGACACACTCTCATATAAATAGACATCAAAGGAGAAAAGACCGTGAAAGCTAAGCAATTGGGACAGGATGAATCCTTATTCAGATGCTGTTTTCTTTGATATTTTGTTTTGATTTCTAAGAAGGAATTTGTGCTAGGATTGCCTTTTGATTACTGTACTTATTTCTATGCAACTTTAGTGACTCATTCATATTTTAGAACCAACAGGATTTTATTAAGGATGAACCCCCTGTTTCTTCAGGCATGAGAGCTAATAACTTGCATTCCCTACCATTCCCAACGAGGCCTCTAGCAAAAGTAGAGGTGACCATAGCAAACATTCTTTACGTACTAAACAGGTCAAACAGCTCCCATATCATGTTTGCTTATCATGAAAAGAAACAAAAGAGCATTACCTCAAGTTTCTATTTATAAGCACTAGAGGTCACTTTTATGCTGACATTTCTGCTAAGAGTTCTCTGCCTAAACAGTAATACATTTAACATCCTTAAGTAACCTGAAAATTACATCCATTGTCAGAGAGAACTATCTCAATTACAAAAAATAGTTGAGTCCATTTTCTGTCAGGCTATCTTTGTGGCAGCTTTTTTTTCCTAAATATATACTCAGATGGCATTGAAAACTAGGATAAATTTATCAATGTAATTTCAGTTAGATTTTCCATCCCCACTGGGCATATTTATTGGAATCTGACTGTAGCTGGTCACATTATTAGTAGCAAACAATTTATTTGATTAATTTACCCTACATTTCCGTTCATAAAATAGCCTCTTCCATTTTGATTTCTGGGGTTTTTTATTCACAAGCATGCAGTGAATGTTTTCAGCATATTTTAGTCTGGAGTTTGTTTGGGAGCTCTTTGCTTCATCTAATCACAATAATTATTTCTTTGCTGGAGATGGTGTGACTTGAAATCTTCAGTTAGTATTGTCTTTGTTCCCCTAATTGACTTTGCCACTGTAAGTGTAGTATCAGGAACATTTCTGATGTGATTAGTGAACATCTAGTATTATGTTTGAATCGCTGACTTACCAAGGGATGTATAAATCCATATGGAAACAATCCTTCTCTAAACATTCATCAAACAAAACAAGTTTACACAGGTGTACATTGAAAAATGAATATAAAGGGATGAGAATACAGGAGAATTGAAAGCTTCTGAGGAGTAAGAACTTTTATAGGTGGATCCTCATGCTATTGTCACAACACATTTCAAGCCACTCTCATGGTTTTCTGTGATAGGTTTTCCCAACACAGAATGATCCTTCATACATTACTCCAATCACCACATGATCAGCTGCAGCTAAATCAAGGGAAAAAAAGACAGCGTGGATCACAGCCCACAGGAAATGCAAATAGTCTATGAAATGAGAATTATGGGATGTACAAGCAATGAGTTTGCTGTTTTTACATGAGTTATTAACACAAATCCACTGTAACTAGCCTTTTCTAAACATGTTAAAGAGAGAATTATTCCAAACATTTCTACAGTCTTTGAGGTCCTAACAAAAAGGCAAAGGCACAGAAAATTCCTAGAATTCAGGGATTAATCTTAAACCAATAATGCAAGGTGGACCGTACTCAAAGAGAGCTAAGCGGAAATACTGTCTTAGACTCAGTCTAATTTCTCCATTACTATGCAAAGCTGGGGTGGAATAATCTTCCATAGCAGCCCCCTAGAACCATCGCATTCCCACCAATGAACAACTTTTCCTGATGAATACGTGAGCACATATGCCTCTCATTACCTGAAGCATTTTGCAGGTCAGGAGATTAAAAACTTTCCATGAGTAATGGAAATGCAGATGCAAATTTAGGGAATGTAAAATATGTCAGCAAAATTGAGTCCAGCTAGCTGAATTTTAGCCTGACTCAACAGGCTAGCAAAGTCACAGCTCCACCTGTTGAGCTAAAGCAAATCATCCACCTATAACAGCTGGCAGCACAGATTCTTTTTTTTTTTTTTTTGCCAGACATAGATCACTACCACTGCGCCACTTGGATAAAATAAAACATAAAAGTTTAGGGATAAATCATTTAGTCATTGCTCTAAGTGAAGGAGTACTGTAGCCATTGAGCCATTCTGCCAGAGAGCAAAAGGACTTGGATCTAAAGGAAGGGTCTCAGAGCAGACCGAAGACAGGACAACATTCTTCTCGGTAAATTTACTAAAGCATACCACAATGACAGAAACAATGCTAGAAATGAAAGCATATAGAACTCACTCAGCTCTCTCTAACTTCACAGGAGACTAAGTTGTTCAGACCAAATGCCACGTACCCATACACATGTATTCTTTCCCATTTATTAGAAATGCTTACTTCTTCCTCCCTGTCCTAGCTATGAATAGCCAATTCACACAAAGCAACTCAAGCTAAAATGTAATGAAATCTCATTCCCAAACACCTTATAAAAACGGAAATGTTTATCAAGCAAAGGACACCATTTTATGACCAGAGAAATCAATGGCAAAGTTCTCATGTCTCTGAATGGTCTTGAATCAACATGCAAGTTTCTAGTGGAAGAACGAATAAGGGTATATGTTTTGCCTTACATGGTCATCATTCAAGTACATTTTTCTACTGAAAGGAAAAAAGAATCTGCAGTCGTCTGCAAAACATGTACATCGGTAACAGCTAGACCTCAAATCTAGAACACAGATATAACACTGCACACAGGCCACACGTGGCTTTCTGATATGCCACCATTTGCATCTCTTTGTAATTCTAGAAAACAGTAAGTGGTGGTGCCTGAATACTTCAAAAACATGTTTTAAAAAAAAAAAAAGACAAATGAATCATCTATTTGAAAAGCTTAACTTCAGTTTCATTTCAAAGATAAAGATATTTTGCAGATTATTTCTTCAGAAGCTGAATCAGTAGTCAACATAAGTCACAAATCATGATTCCAAATATTCAGAATCAAGCAACAAAAAATTATCCAATAATTAATGGATAATTTTTATTATCCAATAATTAATGTGAAAATAATAAAGAAAATATGTTTAGGATAAGGGATGACAGGTAGTGTAATCCTTGCTTATAAGAGTAATACTGTAATAGATCCTAAGTAGCCCAGAGGTAAATTCAGCAAGTTCTTGGCAAAAATGTTACTTTGTAACATTCATAAATGTATAGATGCATGATCTTTTCTGACATGGAAGAAGAAAATTTTATATCCTAAAAACAGAAATGCAAAAACCATACTGCATTCGCTTTCTTATGGTCCTAGTTCAGTAAAGCACTGAAGCATATGTAAGCAAATCTCCTGACTTCAGTTAAGCTTGTGTTTTGCTTCTAAAATGTAGTTACAAACCATTGGCATCTACTCTGAAGTGTCTGCTACAACCCCACAATTTTAGAATATTCCATAAATTGTGAAGAATAAAAGCAGCACTCGCACCTCCTGTAATGTACTTAGTCACACATTTCCATATTCATTTGGATTGCATTACACTGAAAGACTGAACCATATCATTACAATCTGCTAATCCACCCAATAACTTTCCCAAGACTCACACTCTGCTCTAGCTAGCAAATATTCTGTGCATCTAAGATGCAAACACAAACTACATTCTGATATATTTATAATTCAGTGGGATAGTATCTTATTCCAATGAGTAGTGCTAGTCGAGCCAGCAGAGCTGCTCACAGAGTAAGAAGGTACACAGGAAGAGGTACCACCATTTGATTCAGTAGAAAGAAGCTGAAGATACAGCAGATGATTCTCACAGAGCACTGCCTTATCAAGGGCCAGACTTCCTCACTCACTCCAAGTGACCACTCATAGACGTGGCTCCACTGAAGTTAAGGATATCTTTTGTGCAAGTAACTACTCAAAAACCCAGTGTTTTATAATTCACATATTAGAAAGTAGTGTTACTAAAGGGTCATACACTTGCACCTCAGTTTGAAACATGTACTACACTGCTGTCTACTACAAGCAAGCCAATTGAGCAAATGGGATTGTTTGTGGAAGCAGGGAGAAGAAATAAGTAGGAATATAAAATTGTGAGCCTTGTTAAGGTAATATCCGTTACAGATGAAGGCAGCGGGATGGAGCCTATCTTTTTTAATGGTGAAGGTTTTGATGTACTATTTATTATGCATATCTTTTATGTCACATCTCTGTATTTGTACTCCTCCTTATTTCCCTGCTCTTTAAAGATCTGTTCAGTCAGCAATTGTCCTCCATAAAGCTACAGTATTATTGCTATGTTTTACCTAGCAATATTGCTTACAAAATCTTCTCAAAGTGCAAAGCATTCCCCACATAAACATTAAGAAAAAAATGCTGTATGCACTACAAAGTAGCTGCAGAAAGTGACAACTGAAATTACCCTAAATTAGAGTCAAATTACGGACTAACATTCTGATTTTAAAAAGACCAATATTTTACAATATTGCTATTGACTGTGCAACAACAATGAGGACACAGCTTTAGTATTATTCCTATTTTAAATCCATGCCTTATTTTGCAAGACCTCAAATGCTATGGATCAGATTGTAAATATCAAAAGCAGTTCATTAATTTTATATAAGCAGTTTTATATACCTGAAGGCCTACGACAATATTTCTTGACATAATAGCCTAGCAGAAGAATTGTTTTCCTAAAGTTCCATCAAGAATGGCTTATAAAAATGAGTGTGCAGACAAATATTATGGTACAGGTGGTTTGAACAATTCATAACAGGAATTTTATTAGTTAAAATTTTTTAAGAGCTGCCAATTACAGTTTCAATTTGAAGTAGCATCTGAATAATGACAAGCAACCCTCAGTGATAGAAATGGTCTACTTAATCTTAACAGGAGACAGAATCTGTCCTCCTTGCACAAGTAAACCATTGATTTACATAGGAAGCCTATCTTGTAGAA
This sequence comes from Ibidorhyncha struthersii, assembly GCA_013398815.1. Taxonomy (NCBI): domain Eukaryota; kingdom Metazoa; phylum Chordata; class Aves; order Charadriiformes; family Charadriidae; genus Ibidorhyncha; species Ibidorhyncha struthersii. Next base: position 216,114 of record VZSZ01008628.1, on the reverse strand, counting down.
CACTGCACAATCAGGCCATAGGGATGTGCCTTTATTTTTCAATAGTGGTCTCAATATATGGGTAGAGTGTGTCTTCTTTTTTCCTTTTTCTTTTTATCCAGTAGCTCATATGCACCTCTAAGACAAATGCAGGAAATACTAAGCCAGCTGAAAATTCACTCCCACATAATATGGGGGTGGGCAGGAGGGGCTAGTCACTAATCTTTTGTAATGTTACTTATGTTATTTTTTACATAGGTATGCAGTATCAAGCAGAATCATTATACTCACAGGGCCAGATCCAAAACTTCTGGAATTGTTAGAAATCATCACTAAGTTCAGGGATTTCTGGATCAAAGCATCAGATGTTCTAACTAGGAAGGTAAGCAGACTTCTGGTTTTCAACTGAGGATGCTGTATTGGTTAGATTTTAAGTTACTTTTTACTTTTGTTTTCTAAATAAATAATATAAATTTTATATATATGTGTGTGTGTGTATATATATCTAAAAGAACTGAGGCTACTGGATCACTTCTTTCTTGGTATTATTTTGGCTGTCAGCTCTGCTTCTAAAAGGAGTCTGCTAAGCCTAGGGATCCTGTCCAGCTATCACCAAAGTTTAAGGAAATATACAAAGAAACAACACAGGCATATTGTACTTATCAGCTTTTCCAAATTTCAGCAAACAAAACACCCAAAACAATCACAAGCACACACAATAAGAAACAACTGGACTACACACACAAAGAAATAACCAGGCTCTTTGTTCTTTAGTTTTTGCATCAAGCCTGGATTAGAAAACTAAATTTGAGGAAAATAAGGCACTAGTATAATTATAATTTTGTACGGTCCCAGAACGCAAAAAAGCCTAATTTCTCTCCCTTCAACAATCTGCAGATGTGGAAAGAGCAGGTTATCTTTCCATGCAGTGGTCAACCTGTCATTGAAGTGATGAAACAGATTAACAGGAGAGGTGATACCCCAGAGGGTACTGGCAAAACTAACACATAAACGGACAGGACAGAGACCAACTAGTGAAGAAATCATTTCACAGCAGACACAGGGTGCAAGGAAGAAAATATTACTAAACCACTCCTTGGAGAGGAAAAGGCAAGGCACCTGGAGAGATGGATGCAGTGTGCAAGGTAGATGAATGTCCCTGAGACATTTGTCACTAGTTGGACTGCAAGACACTGACATTAATGAGGGTGGCATTTGGAAGATAAAAGCAATATCTCTGAAGCAGACAACACAGTTTCCACGCACCATGCATGGGGACATGGTGTAATCAAAAGGGACTGGAAAATGTTCATGTCTAGCAAAAGCATCACAATCCCTACTGATATTCATGGGAGAATATGGATCAGAAACAAATGGCTTATGGTTTTATCTAGAGGGTTGGTGGGGACTGTGGGTTGTTTTTCCTCTCAGCCCAGTGAATTCCCATCACATTCCTTCATTGAAGGACTCATCAGTCATCCACTTACACCTGCCTTGTCAAAAGTCAGTGTTTCATTGACAAGTGCTTTTCAGGCAGCAGACCTCTAGAGGACAGCTCTATCGATAGTGAGTGGGGATTTACAGGAGTGGAGGCATTTGCCTGTGATTATCTCCTCTTGAAAGCAAGGAGAGAGCTGGGAAATACCCCAAGCACTGGCTGCCAGGACACAAGCAAGTGGAGGGAGCAAGATCTGGCTGCCCCTCACAGGTGTCTCAGAGTGCCACTACCCCAAAAATGACCTCAACTATGTCTGAGAGCCACTCCTGCAATGACCCACAGGATAGTAAGTGTTATTATTAATTAATCACTCCCTGCTCTCACATCTCAGTGTCAGCCATGTCCCACAGCCCATTTTGACTCTGATGCTCTCAGATGTCTCTGGTCTCTCTCCAAAAAGAGAGGATGCTGTGGTCCTGGGATGGAATGAGACAACCCCGAGCATCCCAGAACATCCTTCCTGATCGCCAGACTCATCCTGCCAGGTATCTTAGATTATTAAATCTAAGATCCCATCCCTGTTCCCTTCCCTTCCACACTCATGTATTGCCCTTCTGGTCAATTTTCCCCAGAAAATAAAGCGGCTGCTTCGCCATTAAAAGAAAGTCCGTCAGTAGTCAGTAAATACATCGATCTGCTTGTCCGCCCCCCTGCTTCTTCCTTCAGGAAAACAAACGCAGCCAGCGAAACCCCAAGTCCACAGCGAGTTTCGGGTGAGCTCTGAGCAGCAGCGGCCGGAAACATTGACTGCTCCGAGACAGGGCGCCTACGAAAGAGAAGTTTCCAAGGGCCGGCGCGGTCCCCGACACCGCACGGCGAACGGCGCCCACGGCGGAGCGGGGCGCCACGGGGCCGGGCGCTGTCCGCGGTGCTGGCGCCCGCTGGCCGTCCGTCCCGGGAGCTCTCCAGGGTGCTGCAGAGCGCGGGGGTGGGGGGCGGCGACGACAACGGGCGCTGTCCGCGGTGCTGACGCCGTTGTCTGTCCGTTCCTGGAGCTCTCCAGGGTGCTGCAGGGCGCTGGCGGGGGAGGACGAAGGGGGAGCGGCAGCCGCAGGCCGGGGCGGGTGGGCGCGGGGAGGCAGCGGCGG
>VZSZ01008628.1:141478-205689 GCA_013398815.1 Ibidorhyncha struthersii | reverse complement strand
CTGTGCTGCTTTCCCTGCCCGCGCTGCTTTCCCTGCCCGCGCTGCCCGCGCTGCCTGCCCTGTCTGCGCTGCCTGCCCTGTCTGCGCTGCCTGCGCTGCCCGCGCTGCCTGTCCTGCCCGTGCTGCTCGTCCTGCCCGCGCTGCCCGCCCCGCTGCCCGCGCTGCCGCCCCTTTCCCTCTCCGCCAGCCCGCGGGAGCCGGCTGTCTGCCCGGCGCCCGGAAGGAGCCTGGGAGAGCATCTCTTTCCTCTTTCTTTCATTTTAGTTTTTCCACCTCCCTCAGGGGTGTCCCGCGCAACGACAGCGCTGCTGAGCCCGAGAAGGCAGCGCGCGCCCGCGAGCCGGGCACGGAGGTGGCGGGATCTTGGAGCAGAGCTGGGTGACGGCTGCGGGAGCCAAACTCTGGGATTAAAGGGCTGCTTCTCCCCCGCAAGCAGGAACCTGTAGCTGGACAGCCCCTCGGAGTGAAGCTGGAAAGCTCATCCCTGCCTGGTGCTGCGGCTAATCCCGCCAGCTGTCACGCAAAGGGAAAGGTCTCATCGACCTTGTTTTCCTTCTTCTTTACAAGGAGTCCTGCGGGGTTTTTTTTCCTGCCCTCTTCCGTCCCCCAAACCGTATCATTACCAGTGTGACACTGGGACAGGGTGAAGGGGAGGATACCAGCAGCACAGGGTGGCCTTACCGGACGCCCAGCCTCGATAGCAAACCTCAGCTTTATTACCTCCCAAAGGGGAACCAAGAAGCAAGCCAGCATGCTGTACAGAGAGGGAAATGAGAGAGAAAAAGAGGACTTCTGTTGTCCTGCCAAATCCTTGCTTCCCTCAGAGCACGTCCTGGTAATTAATATCTGCAATCTGAGGCTTCAGTACCAAGCTGTAAAATACTGTTTTAATGTGGGGGTCTGAGTTTGGAACACTGTAATAAAAGGGGAATGGGGAAAGGAGAGGGAAGGTAACGAGTACTCTTTGAAAGAGCTGCACCAGAGCCTCCCTCAAGGCCATTTCTGCTCCAAACACCTGGAAGATGGACACCTCCATATGTCTCCAGCACCATCACTCTGCTAGACATGTGGAATGCTCACGTCACAGCTTTGAACAGAAGCGTGCAGCCTGCAAGGAATCATACTGTCATCCTGCCCCTCCAGACAGCCTCTGCATTACAGTGCCGGCTCAAGCTGCTCAGGGACTTCTTGTTTCAAATGGGTAACAAATAAAAAATTACAGATGACTTTTCCCTTTCGGCTTCCTCCTTCCTATCTATTCCACTTGTATTTCCCTACAAGTGAGGGGCTTTGTCCACACTTAGTAATTGCGCATGAGAGAGAGAGAGAGAGAGAGAGAGCTGTTGCTCTCTTCGCGTAGAACAAATGCCATAAGCTGCGTGGAGCGTACTGCTGAGCTTGGCAATAAGCTACTGTTACATATTTAGACCCAGCACCGTTACTCTTACCTTAGATATGAGATTGCCACGTTAATATGGAGCAGGAAAAGCAAATGCAAAGCCTGCCAGATTTCAGTGGGTCATATTCCTGAGGAAGACATTATTTCTTCAAGAAGGAACGATCCGCACTTCAAGAAGGAACAATTCAACTTTATGGTCTCTGTATCTTGATTCAGCTTTTCCAAGGCCTGATCACTAACGTCTTCATATTGGAGGTGACAAGAAAGTAGTCCTAGAAGAATTATTCCTTCAGCTGGTCAAACAGAAGAGGGTCCTCCCCGTCTCTTTCATCCAGATCCTTATATCTCATTTAGGTAAGCACTGTGGGGGAACTCCTGGCTCTGCTGGAATCACAAGCATGGACTTCAGCCCGCTGATATTTCCTCCCCCTGTAAATTCAGCAAGGTCTTCTATGAACAGTCAAGTCAGTATGGTATCTACTTGAGTTGTCAGCAGGGTCTTGAGGTAAAGTTCTTAAAGACGGACAAACCTGTCTTCTGTCAGGTTAGGACTGATCCAATGTCCCATTGGCTTCACTGAGGGCTTCTTCGCTCTTCAGCTGACCTCCTTAGCCAAAGGCCACTGGGACAAACTCTTCAACTACAGTGGAACTGAGCTTTCCTTCAGAAACGCTGCTTGGCCTGCTCCTTCCCTCCCTTGTCACTCCAGAAGAAAGGAGCAAGGAGCATATGGGAGCCTGGATTGATCTTTTTTGGTTGAAAAAAAAAAGAAAAGAAAAGCAGGCTCCAAAGTATTCCAGCTGTGAACATGTGATACTTTTTCAAAGAGAATGCAATGCTTATGAAAATTTGACATTTAGGATTTTTGGACAGTCTTTTGACTTTTGTCTGACTCTGCAATACTGGTACAGCAGCTTAAGTGGAATATTAGATTTTTTAAAGTTAATTTTAATTTCAACCGTTTGGAAGCCGTTTGTAATTTTAGCAATAAGGTCCCCGGCAAGGTAGTATCAGCTAGCACAGTTTTAAAGAATCACAAATTCTGGGTTTACTAATGGGCTCTCAAAAAGTCCAATTAGACTTTAAAATGTAATTGGGCTATTTTTAAAGCTTTGAAATACATTCTAACCTTTAGAGGTCTTCCCTGTTACTGTGAAGATAGCTTCCTGGCTTGGAGAACTGAAAGGGTCACAAGCAGAAAATCCAAAGACAATGGCAAGTGATTAATAATTGCTACAGGTTCCAATAGAAGATGGGCACATGGTTTAATTGCTTGAGGCACTAGAAGAAAATACAGTGCTGTAATGATAAATATCAAATGACTGTGCTAAACTTACTGCACAATGTAGCTAACCTGCCTAAAAATGGACAGTTATATATGAAGTAAAAATAGTAAACAGAACAGAAACCAATGCAATACTATTCATATAGGCCAAGTTTCTTATTTTGGAAATACTGTTTGGAAAAAAAAAAGTAAAGCAAGGAAGACAAAGGTGGGCCAGGGTACTAAGGGCTGAAGCAAATCTAAGAAGATGAAAAAACGATGCAGCTTAACCACCATTTTTTGGTTTGCTTTAACCAGATTTTTTTCTCAGTGTTTCAGGGTTACAGCCAATGCCTCAGTTGGGAATTTTGTCTCTGTTAAAGCCCAATGAAAGTTTTGCCCCATCTCTGTAAAGCATATATTAAAATGTTAACAATGGCTGCCTTGAAATAAAAAATCAGCCTGTGCTATAAGCAAATACAATCTCATCTATATGCATGTTGAAGTACTATTGAATTCAACCGGAGTTGCATATGCACTACAATGACAGATTATGGCCTCCACAGCTTTTCTATATTTGTACTATACAGTGTACAGGCCAGATGCCTCATATCACTGATGTAAATAATCTTACTGAAATGTTCTTCATATTGCCAACCATTAATTCATCAGACCTTCTCTTCTTGTCCCTTCCCCTCTTTACATTTTAAATAGATTTCTTTTGTTTCAAGGAAATCTTCAGGTTTGAACAGAGTATTTTTATGGTTAGTATAAATACTACAAACAGAGTCCCTTGTCACATATTATTTCCATTCTTTCAAGGTCAGAATATAACTGGATGTACCATTCATATTTCTAAATATAAAAATATCTCTGCAAGACTTTTATTTTTATTATACTGATTTCTGCCTACTTGCAGTCAAAGACATACCATGAAGTGGTGTTACTCTGTTTTCCATATGGAAAAACACGGGAATACTCCAACCACTTCAACAGAAATGCCTTGAATTCATGATGTTCTTAATTATGTCTCCTGTTGCTATGTCATGAGAACTCGCACCGTGTTGGAGTGAGATGTGACGTTCGGCATCAAAGAAGACTAAAACGTAATGTACAAACAGAAGTGTCTGCATCACTCAGTGCTTCTGTGGTATAAATATACACAAGCCTACAGGCTTCACTAGACTTATTCCAGGTGACACTCAGTGTGCACATATATACTTGGGATTTTTCCCAAAATACTTGAGATGAGGTGAGACATAAATTATTGTCTATATGAATAAAATTTACAGCCACGTTTATCTACAGGATTTTCTCATGAATAATGCCATTAAATCCAATAGGGGAAAAGAATCTCAAGATCATGAATATAATCAGTAAAAAAGCTTTCTAACCTTCTTTGCATTGGGAGCTTCTTTTCTAACATAATGTGTATAATAGAGATTTGTATTTGCATTCCACATTTATTTCATCCATTAGATCTTGACAATTTTCTACAGTGGCAATACAGGAAGTAGAAGAGTTTTAATAATACCCATAAGAAAAGAAATGGAAAAAAAAAGAACTTAAAGTAATGGAAGGAGTCTGTACTCAGTCTGTAGATTGTCCACAAAACACCACAACTTGTGTGAGTTTCCTGAAGACATAATTAGATTTAAAAAACAGTGTAGGACTAAGTGAATTTCTTAATTAAAATCCAATTATTGGAATACTTCATGATGTCCACTCTAGGGATTATTAGCTGACAGCAACACTTGTTGAAATAATAAAACTTGATAACAAAAGTTTTATTAAAATCTCTGTGTGTATGTATATGGGTTTTAATTGCAAAATAACACAATGTATATAATGTCAGGTGGGAAGGCTTTATACCAGACAGGTAAAATATGAGAGTTAAATTGTCTTGCAGTAGGAATTGACATGGGAGAGCAAGGCCAGTTGTCTTCATTTTCTGTGTGATGGCAAGGAACAAAGCAAGGAAGTCCCCAAAGGCTTCTCGGACTGCCTGCAGGGCCAGAGGAAAGAGGGGTGCTCGCAACCCAGGGCACTGTTGAAACAGCTGCTCTTGGGCTCCTGGGAGCACATTGCTCTTCAAGGCTTGGGCCAGAAAGCTGGACAAACCCTGCACGTTCAGGGCAGAAGGCCACTCCGCGGAGAATGAGGAAGAGTGGCAAAACTGCTCCCCGAAAGCCTGGCAGGGTAGGACATCCTGGCTCTACATCACATGTGCCAAAATAACATCATGTAGCCAGACCTTCTGAAGACCCATAGTCACCTGTTCCATATTGTATGCAGCAATAAACTCCTTGACACAGCGTTACTGTCGCTGAAGGGAGACCTCCTAGTGTCTTTCTCTCTGCCAAGCACATAAGAGCAAGGCCGACAGGCAGTGGTGCTGGGTGTCTTCTGCGACACGCTCACCCGTTCACGGGGACCTGGGCCGGCGCTACAGCTTTTACACACTGCCATAAAGAGCCTCAGAGCTCTGCTGACATGAGGAAGGGAAGCACAGGTGGTAAACGACTAGAACTGCTAGTGTCCAAAAGGAAGCTTTTTCTCTTTTAAGGAACCACCCGATAAAGGGATAAATGATGTCAGCTAGAACAACCTGAGAGCTGAGCTCAGACACTGCACTCTTCATGCCAAATACTGTTGCTGCTGGCTGTAGCTAAGAAGAAATGGGCTCCTGGATGAGTCTTCAGTGTGATAAGCGGAGCTCTGCACCCTTTCAGATTGTTCTTACTTCGTGGCGAGCTTGTAAACTACCTGCCCCACCGATTTTGCTAGGAGCTCAGTGAGTAGCAGAACCTGAGCGAGGGGGATATTTTACCTTTCATAACGACATAACTTCGTATCGTTTTCCTGACAAGGCAAAATGAGCTACCAGGAAACAACTCGGAATCTGCCTTTCGTGTTTTAGGCCCTTAAATTTGGGCAGCCAGTCTGTTCCTCTTCAGATAAATGAAAGTTTTGAGACTTCCTTCAAACAAGGTAGAGTTGAGCCTTTGAGAGAAGTCTTGTTTGGACACCTCTTGTAAGGATGGGAATTCTTAAAGACAGGTTTTGTCTCAGCCCCTCATCTAGCAGATGATTTCATGTGGCCAGGTGTTAAGGCCAGCAAGGAATATCTTTAAAACAATTTAAGGCTGTTTGCACTTCAGGATCAGGATTTTACACTGCAGCTACAGTAACTAGGGCTTTTTTGTTGTATGCAAAAGTAAAACCAGAATTCCCTCAGACTTCTTCATTATCATTTTGTGTGTTTCAGACATTCATAGGTGTAAAGGACAACCTTCAGTGAGATATCAGCCCACTGAAGTGGATGGCATCTTGTCACTTTACTCAACTACGAACCAGCTCCCATATTCTCAGTATTTACAGGTGAAAAAGAAATGTAAGAATACAGGGAGTACCTATATATTCTGTAAAACCATGTGAAAATGTGTCAAATTTCACCTGTACTAGCAATACAGTAGTTAACTGCTTTTGCTTACCCAAGCCTACATTTGGTATTAAAACAAAGGGAAACATTTTGGACCAGAATATTGTGAGATCTTTGTTAGAAACGGACAAATCTTGGAAGAACCTTCACCTTTGATGAAAACCTGAAATAGGTTTTCATCTTTACTCTACAAGGGAAGAGAAAGCTTCAGGCAACATATCAAAGAAATTACAGAGGAAATGAAATTCCTACTTTTGCATGCAGTTGCTGCTGAGGTACGAGTACTTGGCTACAAAAAGAGAGACAGCTGTCAGGATCACCGGTATTAATGAATACATGTTTAAAAACAAAGGGATGTCGATTTGTCAAGTTACTTTGTTGTGCCGTTGAAGTAGCTATACTGCACACAGATGCATTTCCATTTTACTCTTGAGAAAACTTTACTAAAAATTGCTGGTAAGTGAAGCCAAAAAACGGAGGAAAGAGAAATAACCAGTTCCCATGGTTTACAGCATTTAATGTAAAAATTCACGCTTTCTCTGTCAGAGCTATAAGGGGGGGGCGGGGGGTAATTACACTGGATTATTACAATCTTCCAGTGCCACCTTGTGGCTTAGCATAATACTGCAAAATACATCCAGCAGCAAATTTCACGTTCGCCAAGGATATGCAGCCAATTATGCATGCAGCAGTCCATAAAGTTAATAAACTGGGAGCAGGAAAAGAGTTTTTCATCTTATATATTTAAAAACCTTCCGTCCTTGCCACAACAAAATGCCAGCTTTTGCTGGTAGAGAGTTGGATCCGTCACACCTGATGCCAATATTTGGGTGTTACTCAAAGGATGTGCGTCAAAGCAGTATGCAGAAAGACTCCCAGGGAGGCTTTGCAACAGGCCATGTCAAAGTACTTTAGCACTGCTCTATGTCTACACCATGTAATTTAGGACCAAGGATATAGGTTTTGGATTAAACCACTGTTCTTATTTCACAACGTATCTGAGTGCATCACCATAGGCAGCTACCTATTCCAGTGGTTGACCACTCTCACTGTGAAGATTGTTTTCCTAAGCCTACCAGGGTTTCCCTTGCTGCAATCTGCTCCTATAGTATCACATCACACAGCAATGGGATCATGGTTTCTGAGCAGAGCCCTTCCACATTGCTACAAGAACACCACCTTGCACACATATACATGGCACCTTGGTGGTAAGTGCTTTCCACCAACAGATAAGTGGATTTCTTAAAGCTGGAAGCAAAGATATATACATCATCCAGAAATAAAACTGATCCATTTCATTGACACATAGCCCAGAGGACATAACCTTTTTGAACAGGAAAGGCATATCTTTGAGAAGGAAAAGTGTACAAGGCAAAGGGATGTCAGCAGCAATGGCAGTGACACCGGCAATAGCTGCAGACCAGCTTACACTCAGACTGGTACTGTGAACTGTGATTCATGAACAGGACAGTCCAGTTCCCCAGGCTGGCTCACCCCACGTCCTACTGTGAAACTGCCAGTCTCAAATACACAAGACTTGCAGTGATGGCAAAGACATTTGGAGGACATCAAAAATTAAACTGCGGGGAATCAAGTGGCTTGATGTCCATGAGTCTGAAAATCCATGAAACTCACGAATGGCATATGTATGAAAATAGTACTGAGATCAAAATCAATCCTGGATAATTATGTCTCAGATGATCATGCAGTACCAGTCAAACATTATACAGCAGGCCTTAAATTGGGATTCCTGTTCTGGAGAATCAACCATTTACCCTACTGACAGATCCATCTTCTACTTTTCAGCCTATACTCCTTACAGAGCTGTGCTGACAAATCTGTTGTTTCATGTCATCTGCCGATAGTATATATTATGCCGTTTCCAAAGGTGCTGAGCTTATGTAGTGTACCACTCATAAGGTAATAGGATCATAAAACATAATTGCAAGAAGCACATTTTCAGAAGATTCATCTTCCTCTTGAGGACATAAGATGTGTCCATGGTTTTATATCCACACATAGATTTAAGGAGACTATCAGGTGCTGACAGAGGCCTGATTTAAACAGCAATGGTGTTTAAATCTAGCGAGGTGGCCATGATCACTCCAGTTCCCCAGGTAAATTGAGGCTTGCAGATCTCATTTTGTCTTTACAGATCTGGAGGACAGTCTCAAGATGAATGATGATCCTCTTAGCCAAGCACATGCTAACGAAATAGGCATCTATGTACACATCAGAACTTGGATGTACAATTTTTTCAAGTTTGAATATTTCCAGATTCAGCTATATAGTATATAGTATATATAGTGCAATAACAACAGACTGTTTAGAATAAAATCTGCTTTTCTGAGCAGACTAGTTTCAAACACTGCAGTAAAATACACTGAGTAAATTTGGACTCTAGAGATCAGCTTGTCTTATGGGGGCATTACATTTAAATTTAAGATGGGGTGGTGATTGCATAGTTCAATTAGGTTTTAAGTTCAGCTAAATTTAAAACATTGCCAGCATGGTAGAGTGTACTTAGATAAAACAGACTTACAGTTTTAGAACTTGTTCGGTTTAAGCCCTTGCTGACTAAAATTTAGTGAATCCTTGAGCATGGCAGTTTAAACTCCTAGTGTGAATTAAATCCACAGATTTAACAATGTTTAACGGGATCCAGTATAAAGCTGGTCTGAGAGAATGAGAAATAGGTAGCTCTTTGTTTTCCATTTGAGTGTTGGGAACTGCAACAGTAGATTAATTACCCTTAATTAACTTTCTCCTTTGTAGAAGCTTGGAGCAAACTATCTAATGAGACCAGAAGGACAGCGGAACCTACTTGATTCACTTAATGCACAGGTATCATCTGTACAATTATCTGCCCTCTGAGCAGATGGGGTGCGCTCACGGCAATCGAGCTTCTGGCCCTGGTAAATGTGACAAATTGAAGGAACTTGGGGAGACAAAAGAGCACTACCAATACTCACAGAGACATCACAGTGCAATCTCAGCTGCAGGCTAACAGCACCTGTGCTACTAAATAGTCCTACGGTAGGGCAGCATCCATCTGAAAAGGAGTGAACATCTCCAGTAAATGGGTTCCCTGAACTGTAGGATGTCCACATATTCTTTTGCATCAAGAATATCAGTCAGAGGACAAGGAATCTAGCTTACATTGCAAAGAAGATACACTACAGAAAGATTCAATTGTCAAGCACACAGATAATCCAGTTTCTGATGCCATGGAAAACTGGCCAGTGCCTTGTATGCCAAATGTAACAGTGTTGGACCTCTGAAGGCTTCTAGACAGTTTCTTATACAACATCAAAGAGGATATGGTAGCTGTGGACCATGACAGTATCAATGTCAAAGTGAGAAAATGTAACCTTTTAGGCTTGCGACTAAATTGTACTCTGAAATACTTCCAGTACCATGCTCAGAGCCAGAGAAAAAGGTACACTTAAAAAGCATGGTTGAGAAAACAGCAAAGGCAGAAAGGTTAATTTTTGGAACTCTTCGGAATAGCTGAAATAGATAAGAAGGAAAGCAAAACCAAACTAGAACCAAGTCATTGATTAATCTAAAAAGTTCTAGAGAACTTTTAAAATAAAACTCAAGGGAAGTCAATGCTTGTGAAAACACACATACTCTTTCCAATCCTCTGTAATGTTATACCTCTCTCTCTTTGTTTCCAAACAAATGGCGTTCCTCTTCACCAAGTCCACAGCTCCGGCAAGGCACTTGAGCTTCTCACTGCATAGGGTATCTGACTGCCATGGTATTTGAAGGGATTCTCTCTCCCCTCTGTCCCTCAGAGGACTCATAAATTCTCATTAAGAAAGGACTATATGCATGACAACCCCTGGAGACAGAACTGCCTCATCTCCATGATGACATGCCAAGGTGATTCAAACACCCAGACTACCAGTAATTTCACAGGCAGCGGACACCCCTGTCCATGACATGAGGCCCAGCTCCAGAACTGAGAGCAAACTGATAAGTGCCCAGTTTCAAAGTATCCTGAGACAGGCTGGGAGCTGGAGCACCCAAAGCTTTGGAACGTTCTTGATGATAAACACAAGACCCGAAAGCACAGAGCTCTCAGAGAATAACTGGGAGGGTCCGTTCTTTGCTCACGTCCATAGCTAGGCAAATTAAAAACAAGCATTCCTTCTTAGTAAGGAGTCATAAGGAATAAATATTTGGCACTGATGAAAACTCTCTCCTCATTGGACTAAATACCCTGGGGAAAGAATTCTTCTCCTGAATTTCCATTTATGGCATAGACATTGCCCACTTATGATTGCATAGTGTAACAGCTTGGAGAGCCCACGCCAGAAAAAGCCAGTATTGACTCAGCTCCAAGCAGTGGCCTGCTTCAAAGAGGTTTGCAAAAGGGCTGTAATATATCCTTATATTACATGCACAGTGACTATGCCCATAGGAGCAAAAGGGCTGAAAGAATTACCATGAATGGTGTTTGACTTCAAAAAGGGAACTACCTAAAAAAGAGTAAGCTAGGGAAGAGGAATGTAAATATAATAGGCAAAAGGGTAAAAATTTTTGTATGGTGTGGAAATTGTTTTAAGATGTCATGTTAGAGACTCTTGGTAAGCCAGTAACAACTATCAAAAAAACTTTAAAAGGAACAAAATCACAAGTCAGTTGTAGTAAACAACAGGGTGACGAAAGATTTTAAAAGTAAAAAGAACAAAAAAAGAAGTTTCATCCAAGTGAGGAAAAGAGAAGCAGCTCATAAAAACTGGCAAGTTTGAAGAACACCATAAGGAAGCCCAAAATATTTTTAGGATCAATTTGCTGAAGGCATAAAAATATTTCATAAAAAACCCTGTTTAAACACCTCAGATGTAGGAAGCCTGCCAGCTAGTTAGTCAGGCAGATATATGATCAAGATGTAAAAGGAGTGCTCATGGAAGATAAGGCTGAAAATGTTTAATGATTTTTTCCACTACTCTTCATGGTGGAGGATCTGAGGGAGGCTCAGGCACCAAAGTGCTTTATATGGGGGAAGAATATGATGATCTGTCTCAAACTGAAATGTTAGAAGAAAAGATTTCAGAACCAATTATAAAACAAGTTGTAACAAATCAGGTTCCAGGACTAAATAATGTTCACTCAGGACTGCTAAAGGAATTCATGTATGGAACTACTGAAGAGCCAATTCCATTTCATAACTTAAACCATACACTAGTCTCAGTGCCAGAGATGTTAAGTGTGATGCAAATTTTTTTAAATAGTTGTCAACATGAACCTAGGAAATTTGTTTTCCATCATGGGCAAATTGGTAGGAACTATATTAAAGAACAGAATCCATAGATTCAGAAATAAATATGGTATGTTGGAGAAGGGCCAGTACGATTTTTGAGGTGGGAAGTCATGCTTCATAAATCTACTACATTTCTTTGAAGAGTCAATTACTATGTAAACAACAATACTGCAGTGCAGTAGGAGTATGCAGCTTTCTTAAGAAGTTTTGTCAAACTCTTTCCATAAGAGCTTTAAAAACACTAAGCTTGCCTGGAGCAAGGTGGAGGTCCTACTATGAATTCAAAATTTCCATAATGGAGGGATTTAGGCAGGGGGCTCATAGGGATCTGTGCAGGCATTTTCAGTGCTCAACAGATTTGCAAGTGGTCTGGAAGGATCGTCATAGTGATGTGCCAAGATTTACACACTATGATAATACAGAATTATCCAGGACAGGAAAAAATGAAGATGGTAGTGAAGAGTTGCAGAGGGATCTCATTTACAAAGTGGCTTGCATATAAAGTGGTAATAAAATGTAAAGTGAAGTTCAATGTCAGTAAATTAAAAGGTAGACCCTTATTTGAACACGTGCTCTAAACTAGCTATTTTCACTCAGGAAAGAAGTGTGTGGAAAGTTCAGCTTAACAGTCAGTGGAAATTATGCAGACAAATAGATTTAAGCTTTTCTTTTTTTTTTAAATAAAGAGCAAAGAAGTCAGAAAACTTGAGTATACCACTCACAAATGGTTACTACGTCCCCATTGTTGACTGCGCACAGGTCTGGTCGCTCTATCTGCAAATGGCTTTAACAGAAGTAGGAAAGCTGCAGAGAAAGATAAGATCACCACTGTATTACAGCTTCCACATAAAGAAAGCCTCTACAAACCACCTCCTCTGATAGTGAAACCAATGGCAAAGGAACAAAATGATGTGGAGAAAGTAAGCAGGCAATGATTTTGCACTCCTTCTCTCAGTACAAGAAGAAATGCTCACCCAGTGAACTGAGAAGGTAGTATTTTTTAAAAGCAAGTGAAAGTCAAGATGTAAGTGAATCCTGGAGCTCACGACCAAAGGTCATGCAGGTTGCACATCTGAAAGGACTGAAAAAGAGACAACTTTATGGAAGACCGAGCCATCAGGTGCCATTAAATAGTGACAATAGTCCAGCTGCACCTTTCTAGGTCAGTCAATATTTAAATCGCTAGTTACGTGAAGCTGGGAAACTTTGTTCTCATACATTTTCCTTCAGTATTTACTGTCAAAGGCAGACTTTCAGGCTAAACAGCTCTTTTATCTGTCTGGTCATCCTCATAGTAGCACAGGTGCACAAAACATGACTAGAAGAAACCATTTGAATCAAAGAGTCCAGTTCTAAGAAGGACAGGCCTCCAACAGCAGCTGCCTGACTCTGAAAGGATCTGTTGAACCAGCAGTCTCCAGGAGCCCTAAAAAGCTTCCCCATGCTTAAAACCTAAGTAAAACGCAAAAAGACACAACTGCAGTGAATTACCAGAAGAGAACAGGCGAGATGAAGGGCACCACCTAGTAAAGCAGAATAGCAAAAAGCAGACAATGCCTACCCAACAGAGGAGGGCAAAAAAAACCCAGTGATTTTGCTGAATTATTGTGGCTGAAAAAAATCCTCTTTGAATGCAAATGCATCAACTTCTTTGTTCTTATATTCCTAAAAATACAGATGCCTAAGAGCCACCGTTAAAAAGTCTGATGCCACTTTTTCCTTTCTCTGTTGCAATTTTTCTTTAGGTGCTTCTGGGTGACTAAGGCTCTCCAAAGGCAAGAAAGATGCCAATTTTTGTAAAAGGAAATGGAAGTGATGTTATTCAACTCTGGTATATGATCACTAAATCTTAAAGCTTGTCTCATAGTGGAGGAGCAGTGAAGCAGGAAATTGCTAATGCAAAGTGTATAAGAGAAGATCCACTACAGCAAGATTCAGGCCTCATCCCAAAAGGCACTGTTGCAAAGAAAAAAAGAAGAAATACGTGAGCAGAGGAGAGCACTATGAAAATAAAACAGCTTTCCAAAAAAAAAAAAAAAAAACCAAAACCAACCTAACCATTTTACTACTGCATTCAAAGTTTAATTATGTGTTATAATTTTGTGTTCAGCAATTAGTCTTCAGTAATGCATGCAGCTGACACACAGCTCAGCTCCCCAGAACCATATCAGTCCATTTATGGAAAGCTAGGAAAATAATACAATTTATTTTGAAATTAGTGATAATATATCTGAGGAGACAGGCTGACAGCAGCATTTTGGTTTTGAAGATTTCTAGCCCAAAGTTGCTTGCTGTCCTTGAGGGGTTTGTTGTGACCCTGCAGGTAATGCCGGAGGGATGTTCTGGGACGTTTCTGCAGACTCACTCAGGACATGTAATTCTTTAGTACAACTATGTGTGAAGAGATCCCTGTTTAATCTAGGGCCTTTAAGCACCTGCTTTAATTCTGTTCACTTAAGCAGTGCCACTGCAGGGACTTTTCTGTAAGCCCAAAAGGGAATCTTTCGTATCCCAGAGTGTTTCTGGTGTCTTCTCACCAAAGGAAGGCTGGGCAGCCTTCCAGAACCCTGCTGACTGGGCAAATGTGCTATGAACACAATTGTGTCTACACTTTGGATTCACTATAGTATCAACTGGGCTTTACTTATTTACTTGTTTATGGAAAACATGGAACCCTCTGCAGAAGTAATTTGCTGAAAAATATAGCCTTCAGGATGTAGCTGCAGCCACAACTGACAGCATATTTATGTCTGTGATATGACAGTACTTTAACAGACCTTAAATACAAAATTATATAATGCACAGTGCTTCCATCTCAGCTGTGTGAGGTGTTCATATGTTTTAATATTCACCACGTACAGAGATTCGCAAATATTAAACAACTCATTCTCTCAACAATAACTGAAGCAGAGAAGTTTGGTTATGCAAGGGAATTGCACGTTGGAAAATGTAAGGGCTTGAATACACTCTAACCTCAACAGAAAACCAAACTCTAGCTTATTCAACATAAAGCTCCAGCCTCAAGGTTAAACTGTAGTTTGTACTTGTTGAAAGCAACTAACCTGGCGCATCATTATGCCAACAGGTGCTGCTGTGGATGACATTTCCAAAGGTTTTGCTGAGCTTGTGACACAAAGCAAAACAATTCCTATTCTTCACAATCCCACTGTGCACTTTGCGTGCGAATCAGTAGCATTTACTCTCAGAGGGACTGTTCAGTTGATCCCTCGCTCTTAAATAGTGCTATCAGTATGGAGAGCCAAATATACAAACCAGATCTAGTTTGGGCAGTATTTTCATAGCTACCATTTCTGATAGGGATTCATCACACTTAGGTGTAACCACCAAAATTTGGCCTGTAGACTTAGCCAGCTCTCTAGGCTTCACAGTCAAAGGACCAGGGCAGGAAACCCCAATGGGCAATTAATCTCACCTGTCTCAAACATGAAGCTTTAGAGCTTTAGAGCACTTTGACATTAGATTTAACTTCTTGGCACCAATTAGGCACCTACTGTAGTCAGAGCGTACTGTGTTTTGAAGATGCCATCTTTCTCCATTGGCTGAAGAAGGGGGCGGACAACATAGATTAGTACCTATTTTTCAGACAACCAAAGTTAGACAGAATGAAACCCATTTCTCTTGTCCTTTAATTTGCTGGAATCATTAATTGTGGATTTTAAATGCTGATATCTTCACAACCCCTTGCCTGACTTTGCTTCCAGATACATCATCCAGACACTAAAACCCTAACCTTAAAGTCCCAATTACTTAATAGTCAAAATCACAAGCTGTTTAAAAAAAAAATGGCCTGAGATACCAATCTGAAATCACCTTTAAGGTCAAACTTCAAAGCCTTTTGCTTTTTCTCCAATACAAATGTAAAACAGTCACCAGCCAAGGGATAATGTAAAGCTCTTGTTCAGATACAGGCATCTACATAATATCACCACATGTATATAAGGAATGAACCAGGAACATGTACTGTCAGAGAGAAGCAGTTATTTTCAAACACAGCTGAGGTGCTTTCAGCAGTGGAATCATTCACATGCTGCTTGATGTAAATACACAGATTTTTTATAAGCTTCCTGGGACAGCAATCTGTTCCACTAAGCTCATCCCAGCCACCCATTTAAAAATAAATGAATACTATAATGCACAAAGACTTCAGGGATACCTTTGCCATTCTAATTCCAGACAAAGCAATTTCCCATTCAGCATTTAATACAAAGATTTAAGTGGATGAGGACTGTAGTCATACACCTGCTCTAGATGCCACCTTTGATGGTGCAGCAAACCAGTACCTGCAACTCCCCAGCTTCTGGATTTCCATCTTGGGGCCTTCATCGCTCTTTTAGACTGAGATGCCCTAGTAGGCATCAAAATAAATGGATGCCAAGACAAACAGTCTGAATATGGCAAAAATTAGTGTGGTGGAGCAGCAACTCAAATTTATGTAGCATTTGGCCTCTTCTAGAAGAGGAATAATAGATCAATAGATTAATAGATTAATATTCACCGTGTAGCTCTGCTGGCAATGTTACCTCCAAGTTTTACTGCTGCCAATAAGCAAACTTATAAATAAAAGACCTGTGTACCATTTGGCTGAGTTATATGCCGCCTGCTTCACTCATCCATTGTCCTAATTAGCAAAAGCCTGAAGAAAAACGACTCCATTTGTATCTATTTCTTATCCAAAATTCCCACTGGATACCCAGCTGTCAGAACATCCCTGTATTTGAAGTCATTCAAGCATTTCTGAACCAAGATATGAGTTTTCTTCTGTGTTAATTACAGGAAAAACATGCTGAGCTGCTCTTCAATCAGAAATCTCCTTTTTGCCACAAAAGGGTATGTGACATACAGCTTACGACTGAAAGGAAAAGGAAGAAGTCACAGCTGTATTTAGCACTTACATAAAATTGAACTTGCATGTTTGAGAGACCATTGCAAAAGAATTTGAAAGAATTTCACTGGAGCAAACACTGTAACGATGATCTGCAGTGGGAGCATGGTGCTGGCTGAGCTTCACTTGTCCTAACTTTGTGCTTTCTTCTGCTGGGAGGAGAAGTGCCAAAATTCTGAATTTCCCAGTGATCCTACTGTAGGTACCAGTGAGTAGGGGTGAAAGGAAAAGAAAAAAGAGATACAGGGCCAGTTCCAATTAAAGAGGTAACACCACAGCAATGAGATGTGATGTGACACTGTCCTTGCAAGGGAAGAGATTGGAAATGGATGAGGCAAGTGAGATGAAAGCAAGAAATAGTTTATGATTGTAAACAGGCTCATTGTAAAGGGAAGTGAAAAGGTCACTGGACTAGAATCAGAGATTGACAAAGATGAAACAATGCTGTGTGATGAAAGGATTCCTATTATGTACAGCAACAGGTTCTTGAAAATGGAAATACTGTACTACCGTGTATCAGCTGATGCTAGATGAGCTGCTAGTGAAAGACTGTATAAAAGTGACATTACTCAAGGAGAAACAGGGGAAAAAATAGTGAATGAAAAGACTAGCATATGTAAGGAATTGCTGCCAAACTGCTTAAAGAGCTAGTCGGTGGTAGGAAAGTGTCTGCCACTGTATGCCCATGTTACCTGTTCATCAGAGCACACTGCAAAAGCAGCCATGAAGAAACAGCTGCAAGAAATCAAGGGTCAAGGGTTTGTTCAATGTTTCCAAGAAAACAAGTTATTCAGCCCACCACTACTGGCAGGCCAGCCTGTGAGAAGGTGTTCGTGGCTTTGGAAAAGATGTGGCTGGGTGTGCAGTATGTCTCCAATGATGCTGGTAGTAAGGAGACATGTTGGCTTGGAATCAGTCATTCTGAGAAACCACGGAAAGAAGGTATGCCAGGCTACTGAAGAAAGTCTCAGGAGGCTGGCAGGTGACTGCATGGGTTCAGATGTAGCCCAAAATCTTGTTACAGAGGCTGCTACTGAGGCGCCTGCCTGAATTTCACTTCAGTTCTGATCAAAGAGAAGAGCGAGAATAGCAAGCAGTAAGAGAGTAAGATAAAGAAAGTAAAAGAGTAAAAAAGAGTAGTAAGTAGTAAGAGAAAAACACTATAAAATGTCTTTGGAATAAGCAAAGTTGTGCAAATGGCAGTATTGTCTCCTAGATAGCTCAGTGGAAAAAATGTGAGGCATTGGTAAGTGAGATCAGTCAAGCAGCTGAGTGAGCAGTTGAGTGGGGAAGGGACACGGGAGAGGAACTGCCCGCAAGCGAGATGTTGACTGGGGGAGATGACACACAGACCATCTAGGGGAGCCTGCAGATTGTCCTCTTCTCTTGCCTCCCTCTACTCATACCACAGAGCTGCGAAGTCTGACTGAAACAACCCCCTCTCCTTTTTCATCCCGCAAGAGGGGTTGCCAGAACAGCAGGTGCTTCAACGTCTGCAGATCCTGTCACTTAGTCATGTAGCTCTTCGTGAGTATAAGTTTGCCTGTGTGTTCCTGCCCACATAAAACAGGGCAGCCAGACTCTGAAGACAGTCTTTTGTCTTAGCTAAGCTAAAAGAATGAGAGATGCTAGCTAAAACGATGCCTGAAGGTACAGTGAGATTAGTTCATAGCGCTGAGCCTCAGCTGGACTCTCTGGAAGCTGCAGCTGCTGGGTAGTGTGGCTCTGCATAATAATAGGAAGAAAACACAGAAATGTCACTAGTATTTGCACCTTATAGAAAATGTATTAATTGTGTCAGCTAGCTACGACTGTGCTGTACTGAAAGGGTGGTGAGACCCTCTGTGTCCTTCACAGGACTGAAACGGCTGTGCTTTTCTTTTCATCCCTTAGCTTCCCATGGTGCTTCCAATTCAAAGATGATCTGAAATATCCCTTAGTTATCTTTGCGTAGATGTAAGATGTTCTGTCCTGAACACACTGATTGTGCCTCTGCTGAGTCTTTTACCTTTGGCTTCAGGCTACCACATCACAGCATCCTGCCATATGACACCTTCTGATGACAGCACCTATTTGGCTACCTGGGAACAACTAAGTAAGACCTGTAAAACTCCTAAATAAGCTAATATTTGGTCAATATCCTTCAACAGGCCTGTTTTAGAAGGGAGTCCTAGTTATGTCAAGTAAGTGACACTCATATGAAATGACATCTCAGGTTATCCACAGTCCTATTTTAACTTTCTAAATTTTTTATTGATTTTAATCAGAAATTTCTTTTGCCTTTGCAGTGCTTACTTCTGCATTCTTCACTGAGCATATAATAAAATACGCATTTCTATAAACTCTTCATTTGTTAAGTACCATAATGATTTCAGGATGATTGGTTGTGACAAACGCAAGATGCTCTGTGCTACAACTGTCTTGAGAGGGCTGTGAGCTGGCATTCCCTGAGTGTATTTCTCATTACATCCCATCATTTTACTGTCTTTCAACAATGATGTCCCTTGTCTTCATTCCAATGTTGCCTTGGGGATAAAGTAATGAGTCCTCAGACCATTTTCCTCTCTCTCTCTAAAGAGAAGGCAAACAAAGTACCAGACAGAGTAGAAGATAAAGAAGCTCACATAGTGGGAAAGCAGAGAAGGAGATGGGACTATAAATCAAAGAAATTGTGAGAAGATTTGATTCACGCTGGGTCCAGGCATCACTTGACTAATCTGTAAGAGACACCAGCTTGGTCTATTCTGCAAAACTCCATTGAAATCATTTTAGATTTCTCACACAAACTGACTCCTTTCTCGCTGTCTCAGCTGCTGGATTTCAAGTATCCCCTCTGAGCATTAGATCATGGACTCAAAACAAGTATTCTGTCTATTAGAGAATGGTATGATAGACCTTGGCATTTATGAAATAAAAGGAAAGACATCTAAGTTAATTTTTTCACACTGCCAGTTGCTGGAGACCTTTCCATGGCTGTTATATCACCACTAATTTCCAGTATATAATACTGAAATTGAATTACAGATAACACATGTCATTTTCCACATCTTTAGCTTTCATCTTTTGGCAGTCCTGTGAAAACTGTACATCCTGGACGCTCCACTATTTTAAATACGGTATCCTCTGTGCTTCAAGGCCACACCTCTGTTCCTGCCTGTTGCAGGGATTAGCAGAACCATTCCCTTTCTTCCCCCACTCTCGGCACATGTCCATCTGCTTCTCACTTCATAGACAAGGTGAAGGCCTTCCCTGCTGACCACTGGAAGGCAAGTTAGCCCTTGCTTCTCCCAGCTTTGCTTGCTCCACTGAAGTGGGGTCAGATCTAACCCTCTGCACTTTCTGTTGCTGCAGGACTGAGCCCGGGTTCAGGAAGCCGACAGCGTTACAGCGGTTGCTGCTGCTGCGGCTGCCAGCTGAATCTTCCTCTACAGCACAGAGACTGACTTGGTCAACGTCTTTGTGCCTGCCTCCTCGGGGGTCTTTATTTTCATCTCCCAATGGGTTCCCACTTCTTTTGATCAGGAAATAAATAACACTGGCTCTTCTCTATGTAACTCAGAAATCAATATCTATTTGAAATCTCCGCAGTTATCAGCGCTGTTGTCCTCTCTAAACTGCAGAACATTTTACAGCTTTATGCCCATACAAAGCAAGCAGACTATGCTGTTTAAAATCATTTCCTCTCGCTGGGAACGCACAGAAGCTGCACGTGTGATACAACACACACCTTTTCGCCACGGTCCCCCACAGCCCCACAGACTTCCTAACCTAAGAAGAACATCCCGGGGAGGCTTGGAAATAGCTGTAACTTGACGTGGGAGGCATGAAGGCCACCCGTAAACAGCACAGCAGATTGCTCAGGTTTACCCAGGGAAGTCAGAAATAAACGCATGATTTATGGAAGAGGTGTGTAGAAAAAGAAGCCGTTCAACCTCTGAACGTACCTGTTGTGGCTTCTGATGAATTGTTTATAAAAAAAAGACACTTGGTTTCCTTTCAAACTGATCCATAAAGAAACAGTACAAAGAAGAGTGTCCATAAAGAGTTTTGTCCTTCTTTTTATGTGTCCAAAACACTGCCTTCACCGTTTATTGAAGGACTGAACCATTCAAAGCTAAAGAAGCGAAACACATATCCAGTGGAAGAAAAGGATACAAATATACAAATAAGAATAAAATATCCTGCCTCCTCATTTCCCCCTCACAAAAATACATCTTGAGTGCAATCCTGATTTTCTTGAAATCAAACACCCCAGTAATAGGGGCCAGATTTCTTTGGTTGTTTCTGCTCCCTTGCCCCATCCCACCCTATCGCCAGCAGTCAGGCCCTCCTCCTCAGACAGGCTCTACTCACAGCCACAGGCATTTCTCTCTTTAGCCGCAGCTATTTTTCTCTTTAGCCGCACGAAATAATTGCTCTGCGGCTGCACCTTCATGGTAACTCTCAAAATGACAAGCGCAGCCCAAATGCAGCGAGTATTTACTCTTTGTCCTCATCTTCCTTCCTTCCAGTTTCTTCCATTTCAGTCAAACATGACCAAACTATATAATTTTGTCCCCATTGCTGCTACTTTTACTTTTGCTTACGCCTTCAGGCCTCTTCAGGGCTGTAAAGTGTAATTTCTCATTTCTCCATCCTCAGCTGGTAGCTTGAGTGCAAAAGCCCCTTCCCAGATGGGGAGAATTACCCAAATGATCCTAAGACATCTAAACATTTCTAGTCACTACACAACTGCAGATAAACAGGCAGATATGGGTTGTGAGACTCTAGGGAAAAGGAATAAACATTTTTGGTAGATAACATTTCCTCTGGCATTTTTCTGCAACGGCACTTTCAAACATCAACTGTATCGTGTCACCTTCCATTGTGATATTGTCATAACTCATCAGTGATGCCCAGGCAGTATTTGCACAGCAAACCTCTAAGGAATACCTAGATTCCTTGGGAAGGGAAAATGGTAATTTGGTAGCTTGCATTTTCCCCTCTAATACTAATTCTTATGTTGATACTACAGGACGACGTGAGGAGCAATGACCTGCAGAGGGTTCTGTCTTCCAGATAAGGTATAAAACCAAGAGTCTGCTACCTCCAGTCACTAAAGATACTGTGCCACTTTTCTCTAAGGTGTATTATTTCCTCTGGTCTGGTGAAATCCCAGCTGTGAACCTTACATTCTGCCTATCTATTTTCTCCTTAAAATTAAATTGGATGGGATGGTTTTCATTTCCTGTCCCCTCACTTCTTGTGTTGTGTGGATGCAGGCAGTTAAACAACCACTGTGTTTCACCCTGGAGGTGCCTGTATCTCAGTAAAGGGTGAAATAATCCTTTTATGAAAAGATTTACCTGCCTCACAGGAATGTTGTGAAGTTTAAGCCCTTTTTTTTTTTTTTTTAAGAGGATTGAGATAAAAAGCACCATGGGTACATAGATGACCTGCGTATTTACAAGGAAATGACAAATTTCAAATGCAATTAATAAAGATCATAATTTTTTGACATTTCAGGTTCCTTCATCATTTTTTGAGAGGAGGAAGTTGGTTTTGATTAAGCAAAATAAAAGCGGTTGAAAGAGAATCCAGACAGGAACAAAAAACCAACCACAGGGCTTTTCTTTAAAGGAAATAGCGCTCCCTGTCAGGCAGGATCTCTCTAGGATGTATAAAAACTATTGTGAAGGATGGCTGTCATACTAATGCATTTTCAGGTCTTTCCTGCAGCCACTTTGAAGACATGTGACGCAGCAGTATTTCTTTCTATTCAGCAAAACTAGTGCTTGCTTTGAATACCAAAGTCAAAAAAAAAAGAGGAAAAAAGGAAACACAGCAGTCACACTGCCAGCACAACTCCTGATGAAAACGATGGCAGATGCCTAGTTTTCATTGGTACCTTGCACTTTCATTCCTATTTCGTTGAGTTTCACAGATCTGGAGATTTGCCATCTGAGAAAAATTAACCCCTTGAGGTGAAACAAGTGGAATGTGCTTAAAACTGGCTGTTAACATTGATTTCAACAAACTTAGCGAAGACAGGGCATGGTTAGATGTTATTCCATCCAGTCCTGGCAGAGTGAGACATCAGAAACATCTCTAGTTATTACGCTGGAGGATCACCTGCCTTGGAAGGACAATGTCTATTATTAATCCTTGTTTCTAGCAGCATCCAATGTGACTGAGAAACTTTCAAGTAGTAACAAAGAACAGTCCCTAACCTTACAGTCCTAAATTAAATACAGAGACAGAGGTAAAGGAAATTAGTACAATGTACAGAGTGCTCCTTAGGATGATCTGAACTAGATGACATACATCAGCCAGACAGTCTCCTAAGTAAGGTTAGGGATTACCTTGAGAATCCTCTAGTCTATTTTAGTCATACAGTTTTTGTAGAAACCAACTGCTTTATTCTTGATGGGTTTTGTCAAGTACCTCCTGTGAAAGTAGGTATATACACTGCAGGGAGAAAATTAAGCGCAGTCTATTGTCATTTATTTCCAGGAGAATTTTCCAACTTGCAGTTTAATGAGACTTTACAGAACAAAATCAAATTCTTCCTGTTTAAACTCTCCTCTTAAAGTCTTACCTTTTTTTTTCCCAAAAAAAAGGTAAATATACTAACTATGGGATGGCCTCAAACCCTAATTTACAAATGTTTTATATTAACCAGGTGTTTATTTTGTTTGCATTATCTCATCCCCTTCTTCCCTGGATATCTGAGGATTAGCATATGTTGTGGACAAGATCAAAGAGATCAATTTACAGTTTGTGAGCTTTACAAAGGAATTATTTGATTTTTGTAAACACCACACAGCTGTTGTGCATGCAAAAATCTACTTACTTAATGGTATGTAAAGAAAAGATTTCTATGGAGTCTTTTGTTTGACAGAATTCACTCCTCCATCTCATACAAAAATCAATTAAGATGAAAATGTGACTGGACTGTGTATGTGGGTGTGTTGTTTTTTTTTTTTAATCAATAGAGCCCCATGTCTCCAGATTCTATTGAATTAGGTTTTCAAAGATCTTTTGTTCTCACCTGTCTATGAAAAATCATTCACGGCATCCTGGATCTCAGCTCACAGTGACTGCCTGAATCCAAAAGGTAAAGCGCTCCATCCCCAGGGAGGGCGCCAGCTGTCTCATTGATTCAGCATGGCTCTTGGCTGACGCTGAAGTAGCACTGGCATAATTTCCAGAGAGAGGTGTATAATGAGGTAGTGCCATGTTAACCATTACCAGGGAGAAGTAGAACATCTGGTCTGGAAGAAAAGAGAAGTCTAGAGCTGAAGTGTCAGCATCAAAGCCTGCATTTGTGGGGCAGCATACGCCAGGATTTACTGCCCTGAAGCAACAGACTTAGGGATGAAATGGGATATAAAAATAAGAATAAAAACAATAAGGAGAAAAGTCCTTTTCCAATGTATTTCTTTTCCAAGAGTTATGTTCTTGCTGACTTAAAAAGAGCACTGTTAAAATTCTTGTATTCTAATGAAAGAAATGATACTTAGAATAAGCCTTTGTATAAATGCACAGTTATTTCCTCAACATTTTATTTTTTATCTAGCTGTCCCTATTCCTTTCACAGACCAAGTTGATACTTTGATGCAATCCCACTAAAACTCCAGCTCAGTGCAACATTTTCTACCCTTTGCAGGTTGCAATTCTACATCAGGAATGCGCAAATGCCAGGGAGCACCCAGCCTGAGGGCTGGGAGCAATCTCCTTGTGTACCTCTCCCACAGTCTGGAGGGATGAGGATGTAAACAGTGAAAATTCTTCATCAACAGTTGGTGGAGTTGGTGGGGAGTGTTTTAAAAACAGAGACAGAGGGAAAGAAAAGGAAGGAAGTCACCCTAGGCAGCCCTTGCTAGCAGGTGCATTCACACCCGGTGCTGGCTCTGTTCTCCACTGACTCCATGAAATCCCTGTCTACAGCAGCAGGATGCTGGCAGTTTTTGCAGTGGTATACAAATGCCTGGGAATATTTCAGCTTTATTTTTGTTGGGTTGATACTTTTAAGAAATCTTGGGTTTATATTAACAAAGCAAGAGGAGGGGAGAAATGTCTTCCTATCGTTTGCAAGGGATAAAACTGTCTCTGCATCAGCTTCCAGGGTACAGCTTTCTCCCTGGCTGCACTGTCAGATACCCAAATGAGTGTATGGTACCTTCACAGCTCTCTCATCACCATTCTGGACATCCTCCTTGCTGGGCAGAGTTTCCTCCTAGAGGACTGATGCTAGGGAATCTGGTCAACTACCCATGGTGCAAGTCCTTGTGGCAGGCATTTCACAGTGAAATTCATCGTTCTCTCTTACAGTCACGGTGGAGGTGGCTCTCTGTCCAGAGTTTTGCTGTTTGCTTTGGCAGGGTTAGGATTACCAGCATTGCTCTGTCTCATAACTACTTTAGGATTCACTGTCTTACTAACACAGCTTGTTAGTTGTGCAGCAAGACTTGTGTTCTTTTGCCTGTTCATCCCTGAGCTGCGATCTTTGCAAAGCATTATGAGGTTGACTGCAGTTTTCTTACAGTGCTAAATATGGAATAGTTAAATCTGCCAGGGACCTTTTAATCAATATCTCTACCAATTTTCCTGCTGTCCCAAGAGGCTGTTCATAGTATGGATTTGATACGATGTGCTTTAACTGATACAGCAAAGAAAAGCATTGTTGGAACATAAGACTCCCATGACCCCTCTCAACCCCAATCAGGACTCCCCGAACTCCCTTATTTCACATTGCAAGGAGTCAGATGCACAACACTAAGTTATCAGCTCCTAAAAGAGAATACTAATCCTTTGTCCTCACCCAGTTTCTCCTCTGCTATTCACAAACTGCTCCAGGTAGTTTTCCACTCTGAACTGCCCATTGTTCTTTCTCTACTCCCCCACCTGTCTCCCCAGAGCAATACATCATCTCCTTTGCAAATCATCTTTTCTTATCCTACTTTTGAACTCCAAAATATTCCGTGCCTTTTTGGATTTGCCAGTCCATCTTTTTCTGTTAGTCACTCTGCTTACTGACTCTTTCAGGTCCTCCCCTATTTATAAATACCAGGAACGCTGAGGGGTTTAGCATATATGTTCTGTTCCCCAATTTAGTCTTATGAGTCTATATCTGTATTACTGGGGACCTGAACTCTGCAAAACATCTTCTCTCCTCATCCCCTGATAGTTCAGATTGGCAGACCTTTTGGCGTAAACTGTGTCCCCCCTTCCAGCCAGTGCACATGAATATGTTTTTTGCACGGACACTGAGGCACAAAGAGAGGGCGGTATTTCTCCTAAGTTTTAGCTCAACAAGGAGCTGAACACTGCTGGTGTGTGCCTCCAGAGCCAGGAGCTGCAAAATACTCCCAAATCCTAAGGTATAGATATAGCCAGGAGAAAAAAAAAAAAAAAAAAGCCACCGCATTAGAACAGACCATATAAAAGGTTCTTTACAGACCCATCTGTATGAATGTAAGTGGCTGATCCATTTCTCTGTGACAATTCTGATATCAGTCGCCTGACAAGTTACTAGGGGGGAAGAAATAACATGTCATCAAAATGAACTCCTTGAGTATTTCCATTTTGGTGCAGAGAACATTTGATAAAAAGAGGCACTTGTCATCTCTTCCTTAAACATAGTCTTCTGCCTCTTTTGTTCAAACCACTAAAAGCTAGATAGCATATGCACAGGGAGTAAATTCTTCACGGGCGGGCATCTGGATGAGTATATTGAAATTGAGTCTATTTTTAGGTGACTGATGCTAGCTTCCCCATGAAACTGCATATTCGTAGTTTTCAGGCTTTCTGAAGTGGATTCTTGCCATAAATTGATTGTAAGTCATTCTGAGTGCATGGGAGGAAGGGCCTGCTCCAAAGTCTATTGAAAATACATTAGAGTCTTTCTATTGATTTGAAAAGCTGAAGATCAAGCCAGCAAGGATTCATTCTGTCCATGTAAAATAAGGGCAATTTGCATTAGAAATGCAACATAAATGTATTTCTTATGCAAAATTCAGCTGAACAACACACTTCACTGCCTATCTAGCAAATTCCACAGCTGGAAATATTGTTCTCTCTTTTATATCCTTATTCTTCTTATCCAAGTAGTTAACCAGATATTTGGGGTTTTCTCAATTGTTTCATTAGGGGGATAAATTGATGAGAGAATCTGTGATTGCTCTGGTACAACCCATTTTCTTTACCAGGAACAAGCATAAATCCCTGATACAGCAGGAACAAGCAATAGAATGTCATTACTTTTTTTCCTTTCAGCATCCTAAATCTGTCTTTTTAACAATCATTCTGCCCCAAAAGCTGCTTTTTTTTCCCCTTTGGCTTTCCTTCAGTCATGCCGCACATATTTCTCTGTCTCCTGTTTTTCTGGTCCTTTCTGCTTATTTTTCTCATGGGTGCCAATTCTCTGCTCTGTTCATTAGATCCTTAGGCTCTGGGACTGCTTTCCAGAAATTTGGGGCTGCCAGGATCCGCTGTCAGTTTTCATAGTAGCAATCCCATCGTGTCGGTTGCTGCTTAATACCTAGTATCACTTAATTGTTCTCATTTACCTTGAGAAACAATGATTGTCATGCCCAGCAATTTCAGTGAGGCCTGTGATTGTTTCCAAATCAAAAAGCTCAGGTCTGCGATCAAGTTACAACATGTAAGTAGCTACCTTGCACTAGATGATCCACAGTAAGTGTCCAAATATCCTTCCTCTTAGGCCATGTCAAATACATAGGAAATTCATTTAGCCAAGTGCCCAAAGAGTGTCATCCAAATCAAAATAAATTTCGTCTTGACCCACTTGATGTTCTCAGGCCATTGAGGCTCAAAGGCGGCTATATACAGATCGATAGGTTCACACGGGGTCAAATGAGAGGAGCATATGGCTTTAAACCTCTTCAGGAAAAATCTTAGCTACCAATCAAGCCATTCCTCATTTTGTAAACTTGTATTACCTTGAATGATCACACATCATGAAGAAAATGATATATTACATTATTACCTTTTGTGAACAGTGTAACTTGTCTAAGCCACACACTGTTAGGACAAGGGAAACAGTGTCCAACGCAATTCTGTTATATTATTTTTTTCTGTCAAGCTCAAGTACCTTTATTTCTTAAAGTCTGAAACACATGCAAAATCAAGATGTATTCATAGAACTTATTTTAGCAAATAGGTGTGGTATTTGACCTTGAAGGGAGCCAGTAATAGAGATTCCTGGGGTTTATTCCAGGGTCAATCACAAATTTACAGAGAGTTTTTAAAACTCTTCATATTCTAATTTTTGGTTTTGTGTGATGGCCTGGAGAATATTTTTCACTAGACTTATGAATTCCCATTAATTTATGAACTCTGTTTATATAATGTTATTTTCAACGTGGAATAAATTTATGCAAAAAGAGACCCTGCCTGAGAGATAGAAATGAGTCCTCAGGGCCTTGTATGGCTTCTCCCCAGCAAAATAATGGAAGTCACAGCCTGAGCCATTAACTCTCAATTATTTCAAGCAGCAATTTAAAGAAAGTATGGAGAGTGGAAACAACACAGAAGAAGGACAGGAGGAGGAGATATTTAAAACTGGATTTTACAAGCAACACTAATAAAAGTAGCAAAAAAAAACCCCTGAAGACAGGAAAGAGGGTCTGGCAGAGAAAGACCCAGAAGCCCTGGGAAACCTTAACCACAATATTAATGACCCTTTAAAAGAATCCTAAAGGGTGGAATTCATGATAGTTGTTCATAACATTATTTTTTTTAGATCTACAAATCTTTTTTGTTTTCTATTTCTTTCATTATTGGTATGCTTAAGCTCTTTTGCAAAGGCTGAATGTGTTCAGCTTCAGCTGTCACAGAGCTCTGCAGAGTTAAATAGCCTGTCAGAGCAACCTCAGCAGAGCTCTTCTTCTGGGCCTTGATGAAACCAAAACTATTTCAGCAGAATGTACGTGAGCACAGCAACACTCCAATGTTTCTGGAACTGTATTAGTATAAAAAGTAATGCTTTTGTATGTAAGTTTTGTATGCCTCCTCCTCCTTACTGCTCAACAAAAAAAGCTTATTTACACCAAAAATACTAAATTATGACATAGGAAAATATATTGAAATTAATGACAAGAAAACCATAGTGTGTCCAGCTTTCTACATGAATTTGACTTCCCCACATATTTGGGGTCTTTGCTATGCTTTATCAAGACAAAAAGTTACAAACACTTGCAAAATCTGTTCACCCAGGTCCTCTACTCCTTGATGGAAGGCTTTCACCTCTCAACCACTATATAAAAGATGGGCACTATTGCTCTGCCTATCCTTTCTTCGTACCTTCAAAGAAGAGAAGGATTTGTCTGTTGCAATGAGTTGACATGGAGGCATAAACAAAAGGAATCTTTGTCTGAGGGGCTTAAATTTCCCCATACATTAAGCACCTAACTCAAATTTGTCAGCCCTGCTTCCAGAGCCAGTCTGTTTTCAGGTCTGAGCCTGACTATATGTCAAATGCTAGGTATAAAAGATTTGACCAAGGTCATGTACAAGTCTGGGATGGAGCGAGGGATTGCAATTCTTTCCCTCAAATGGCTTGTTCCCTTCTAGTGCATCTGGAATGGCCCTGAGGACCGAAGCACCAGCTCTTCACATAATGAATAACCCTTCCACTAAAAATTGCTCCAGGCACACTGGGCAGGCAGGAGCAAGGATAAGTGGGAGGACTAAGCTAGCTGATAGCACTCGGTAAACTATTAACCAGCCCACACATGGGCTTGAAAGGTTTGTATGTGTATATATTAATCTTTTCTGTAAACATACAGAGGACAATTATGGACATGGTGGCTTAAACTGCCAGTGTTAATAGATTGCTGACCCAACACAATTACTACTGCACAACTCCCACAGATATCTGTCCTTACTGCTGAGAAGGACATCCTAGCTGGATCCTCACATCCTGCAGAAACTGGTTGGGAAAGACAGAAATCACTTATGCAGGGGAAAAAAACCCACCCCAACCCACAAAGAAACCCAAAATAAGGGAGTGTTTCTGTATATACATAGGTATATAATTGGTGTCTGGTTCACACTCAGAAATACAAAAAAAATCACAGAAAAGCTCTTTGTGATACCTAATACAGAAGATCATCTTGAAGAGAATGGGACTTGTCCTCACTCAAATCCAGTAACTCCAGCACAGGGAATGCATGGAGGCTGCAGTTTGTTGGCAATGGTCGCAATAGGAGTTTCCTGGTCCTGCGCAGTGGCTTTAGGTTAAAAAGCAGGTTTGTCCTCTGCAGACCATCCATATTCCATCCACTTAAAGCCCAAATACTCGGGCTACAAATGCAGAGCAGCTCTCAGTGAGGGTGTATAAGTATCAAATATCAAAAACTCTGAATATATATGAGTATTCATGTATCTGCATTTGACTATGTCCTATGTGTCCTGGAATCCCCAAGATCCCAGCAAAACTATTACATCCTGATCCAGTTTCTCTGGGTGTTCTGTTTCAATGGTTGTATAATATCGCTGGTGGCTGTGAAAAAGGTCTCTGTTCCATCCCAAAAGTACATGCATATCTACTCTGAGAAACGTCGTTCCTCTTTATATCAAAGCATCTGGCTTCCTTTTGCAATAGAAGGTGCTATATAAGACAAGGTATGACAATCTGAGCAATAAAATTAGAAATTCTAATCTCTCCATGCTAGGTACAAAGAGAAGTTCATTGAGGCATTAGTTTACTGTAGTGTGTTATCAAATTGTGATACTGCAGATAAAAAGGGAATGGAAATGGCAAAGTTATTAAACTAATTGTATCTGCAAGGATATTAATTTAATTTATCTCACTTGATTATTATTGCCATCAAACTCAAATGCAAATCCTGAAGTGTGAGTTAAATAGATGACTGAATTGGGGGCGGGGGAGGGGGGGAATAAAGGATCAACAATTATAAATGCCAATTCCTTACATGAATTTGGAAAAGAAAACCTTTCTTATAAGTGATTCTTTGATATCCTTCTTGTTTTCTAGTCTTCTTGTTAGGAATCTTTAAAGCTTTCACTTTAAAGGAACCCATAAAGAGGACTAGTGTGTACAATTCTGATTTACTGGACATGAATATGTTTGCCTGATATTAAAACTTAATTGTCTGCTGTTTCAGCAGATGCTTAGAAGCATACGGAGATCAAAAGACCTAGTGACCTCAAAGAGAAATGGGAATGGTTCTTCTTCTCCCTACAAATAAACAATATGCTGTAATTAGTTTAAAAATTTGTATTAGGATATTGTGGTGCTAGCACACCCCAAAAAGAATTAAAATGTGAAATATATGGTTTCTGTTTTATATTTCCATTTCAGTGTATGTGATTATTTCTTTACATATCACCTTTCTTTAAAGAAAGAGTTTGGGTTGTGTTAGGTTTCTTATACCGTACATATATAAAAGCCTATATCCAGGGGCTAGCACAGCAAACCAGGGTATTCTGGTAGATTAAAAGTGAGATTGGGTCTTCTTTTAAAGAAATGGAAAAATACCAGGTTGTCACCTATGGTATAAACACTGGAATCGGAGACTGTTTATCCTCATCCGGACTGAAAATATATCTATAACATATGCTACAGTTTCAAGTCACTTGCTAAGGGTAATTTAATCTTAGAAAGACCATTTTATTAGAATGACTGTGCTGCCTCTGGTACCCCAGTGGGCTTGTTCAGAGTGCTGTGCTCTGGACCTATAACCAGAGACCTGCAGCAGAGCCTTCAGTCATCTGCTTAATCTCCCAGTACTTTAGTCTTCTTGTTGACACAGTGGAAGACAGGTTGGAAGTTAGAATCGGGGCACAAGATAGGAAGTATAATTAACCTTTATAAAGTATTAGAAATTTCTTAAATGAAAATAACTAAGTAACAAACTCACACAGCAAGAAACAAAACTCAAACTTCATTCTGTGAACTAACTCTCCTAGCCCAATTTTACCTTTGCCTCTTTTTATTCCTGGTGCCTATCACTTCTCATCCCTGGCAAAGTATTTATTTCCAGAAATAAGAATATCATAGGCACAGTCTGTATATATATTTCTTCATACTCGACTAAAATCACTTTAGATAGTTCTGTTTTTATTAGGAGTCTCTAAATGGAAAACACCTGCCATCACCACCCCAAAACCTTCCAAAAGAAACTGTAGTCACCCATAGAACCCAATTAAACAACAGAAAAAAAGCAACAGTACAGATTATTTCCTACAGATTTGGGTCCTACAACTGGGTTCTCTGATATCTTTCTGGGTATCAGGACTATGCTGACACTGCAGCCCTTCCTTGGACCAAGAAGAAGACATTTCTTTCTGTCTCCACCCAGCTATATTATTTCATAAAGTGTTCAGAAATTTATCTTTGAGATTACTGTTTTTCTCTCAGACTGGTTGGAATACGCCAAGAAATTCAGTGGTTATAAGGAGATGAGAGATGCGAACAGTAAAACGCACATGCATCCACACACCTATTAATCCAGCAACGATTTCATTAGCCTCCTTTCTTTAGGAAACTGAGCTGAACCCATTTGAAGTAACTTCAGATAGTATAAGAAAAAGAAGAATAAACATTCAGAATTGTAGGGAGGTTGATTCACTTCTGATATAAATCAGACTATAGTGTATTAAACCAAGTCTTAAAACCTGAGTCCTGCAAAACATTTAACATTCATTCTTAAGGAAATGTGTTTAAGATGGACTACATGCTTAAAAGACTTGTTAAATTGCAGTCATACTTTGTGATGAAAGTTAGGATTCAGATCTTATGAATTTAAAATAATAGCTGAGCCAAGGGTAGCCAAGGTTTATTATTATAGCTGTGTGCAGCATGGTAATCAAACCCATGGAAATGTCTGCAGCTGGACACACAACATCCTTTCTGAAATGCTTCCTTCACTAAGCTGAGCTCTTGAACTAAGTGGATTGTTGCCTACCATGCAACATACACAGTAAAAACCAGAGAACAGAAAGCAAAATATCATTTTGGCTGCCATACCCCTACGTTAATAATCATTGTAGGAGCACATGTTGAGTTTTAGTATTAAAACGAAGGGTTTCATATTACAGATTATAGGGAGGCTCATGTGAACAAAGTGGCAGATATAGACAATCAAAGTGTCTATTGAGGCATGAAGCTGCAATACAAAAGCAATCAGTGCAGAAAGCAAGGCAGTGACAATACAATTTTAAATCCATTTGCTGGGCAAACTATATCTGTTGAAACTTCTCAGGGTGAATAAGTATAAAACTCATTATCAGTATTGCAGCATGTCCCATGACACCACTTTATTTATTCAGATGTAGATTGGAGAATGTGAGTAAATACAGCATCCCTGCACTCTAAAAATTCTTTGCAGATAAATCCTTTGCCTGTATTTGTTCTTTGTGCACTTTCCATGAGTCTCTCATGCAATCTCCCTGCTCACTGTAGGAAAACACGTGTTATAGAAAGTATAGGGCATATGCCTGTGAAATGTATTTACCATTTAGAATGGTCAGTGAACACATTCAGGGTCTTAATGATACTGGAAAGTACTGAATCCTTAATCTTGACTTTTATCATTTAATGTTCTTCGTTGGGTATCTCAGATGTCTGCGAAGCATCACAGACTACTCGGCCATGCCTTTAAATGGTGACAGTTATTTGGCTGGCAGAGTCCATTCAGTCACACTGTGCAGTAACATATTTTGCATCTTGACACAAATGTTTGATTTTTACTAAGTACTTCTCACGTACTAGTTTTCCCCCAGGGACGATGGATTCCAAGCAGTCTGCAGCCCATTTGAATCCATATCACTGTCTAGCACTTTGAATCCTAATGTAGGGGAATCCATTGTTCTCTCATTTGAATACAAAGAAGTCCCATAAATTATCATACCTGAAATATTTCAAATGCACATGACCAATCACATTTGTACATTTTTCAAGATGGCAAAACTTTTAAATACCCCAGGGTCAGTGATTATTAGTGGTTTGGACTGTGATTTTTGACCCCAAATCTGGCACTACCCCTGATTTGATAGTGTCTGAAGCCTGAACAATCTTTTAGCACTGGTATGTGAGGATCTGTGATTTCCAGTGAGCTTTGCATCAGACTCACATACAATAATTACTATTGTTTGCTCTGCTTTGTAGTGGAAAGCTAGTGAAGATTCAGACTGTGCTTTCTCTTTCTTCTTTTTTTTCCCCTCATCCTTGCTATAATCTCTGTAATTGTGATAATAGCAATCTGAACTACCTTGCCCTTTTCCTTGTTTAGTAATTTGATTTGAAAGCAACTCCTATTCTCAAGTTCAGTAACCTTAGGGAAGAGGTGAAACAGAGAGGTCATTCAAAATACAGAGACTATCAAAAAGGTTTAAATAACTGAATCATTAAGATTCTATAACCTGCTCTCCATGACAAAGATGGTAATGAGAAGAGGAAATAGGATACTATGCAATGTATTCATTGGGAAAATTACTGTAATGAAACTTAAGCACAGGAAATAATACAAATGTAGCCTGTTCTCATTATGTGCTAAAGATTGACATTTCTGTATCCCTTTCTTCCTGTCATTGTTACTCTTGTATGAAAATCAAACCATGCTTTTCATCTTAAAAGTCACATTTTGCTCAATATGCAATACAAAGGCATCACAGATATGCAGTCAAGGAGTCAGAGTATTTATTTATCATTCATACAAATTGGGAAACAAATCATGCTCAAATCTAAATCCAGTATTTATCAATCATTACAACTACATTAAGATTTATAAGGTATAGAACAGCCTTTGGAAATATCCAAAATAAGTCTCTATGTGCAACCATGAACCAGTTGTATCCAGTTGAGACATGAAGTGAAATCATGAATTCTTAGGAGACTTCCCTGCAGATGATTACTCCAGTCATCCACAGTACTCATGGACTTGCCATCTGCAATGCAAAATGAATAAGATGCTACTGATACTTCCATAGCTCATTCTCCTTGTTGGCCTTGATCTAAATTCTTTAAATCTCATATGATCATGAGCACAGAAGGGAGACCAGTATAGTGGGACCCAGTACTCCTTACCTCATAAAATCTGATATGAACTCAATGCAGTGAGGCACATTGTATGTAACTTTTTCATTATCTTCATCTAAAAATCAATTAAATGAACCACAGGCACGTTTTATGAAAGGATTCTTTGTGCAGAGGTATTAATGGACTGGAAGAAGATGCTACTTCTTATTCTTTAGACTCACCTCTAATGATGTGACACTTGACAGCTGAGGATTTCTTTTCTTTTCCAATCTGGCTTGCTTCCTTTGAGCAGAATTCCAGAACTCAGTGCCTGGTGGCCCCTGCATCAATAAACACCCCTATGTTTCTAGTGTTACATCTTCACTTGATATAAAAACAAATGAAAGTGTTCTTCTGTATATCCAGTTCTGTTTCATATAGCTTTGGCAACTGCCAGCTGGAATAGGAAAAGACACTCTGATTTCAATAGTTGACAGAATTGCTATGCAGAGAAAGCCAACCAGTGACAGCTGAAAAGGAACAGGACAATACAGAAAACCTGTATGTTAACACCAGAGTCCAAGGCCAAACAGATCACCAAATAAAATTCAAACCTCACCTTTTCCTCCCCCAGCTGTCACCAGGCATCAGACCTAAACAATTCCTGAGTTCATGTTTTTCTTCAGTGAGTCACAGTAAGTGCTCCTATACATGGATAGCGCAGTGGCTGTCAAGCACAGATCACATTGAATATATTCTAGAGAGGGGTAAAATGAGTGCAGTGCAGCACCCATCTACTTACTGAAGACCAAACCATGTGCAAACCTGGGAACCGCTCCACAGGCAATCTGGTTGTTAGTGTACCAATCACACAGCTGAGACTTG
The DNA here is from genome assembly GCA_013398815.1 of Ibidorhyncha struthersii. Classification (NCBI taxonomy): domain Eukaryota; kingdom Metazoa; phylum Chordata; class Aves; order Charadriiformes; family Charadriidae; genus Ibidorhyncha; species Ibidorhyncha struthersii. The sequence continues at coordinate 170,538 of VZSZ01008628.1, read as the reverse complement.
GGATCTTTCATATAGCCAGAGCTCCCAGCCACGTCTACACATCAGCTCTCTCACCCATTGCAATCCTCCAAGCAAGGACTTGGTAGAAGAAGACAGGAGTGTGAATCAAGTGAAGAGACCTGGATGGTCTTCATGGCTTCAGCCATAATCTTTTCTTATATCCCAGTGAAAAAGTCTGGTCCCAGTGAAGAAGGGGAGAAAAGGGAAAGAGGTGTATGAGGAAAACTTTGAGAACTGCTAGTAGAGTATACAGAGGGCACACAATATAACGTTTTCCTAGTGTAAATTCTTGTCTTATATTGGAATACTGCCTTTTCCCCATTTGAATTCATGGCCACCACTGCATACATGCTTCTGTCCTTAGAAGGTGCAGGTGTTGCCTTGTAGGTACAGCTAAGGATTTGGGGAGTTGGGGCAAGGGCAGAGGACTTGTCAGGGACATTTTTCCTACAAAGTCACATGTTTTGTTCTGAGTGACATAAAAAGGCTCTGTGACTCCGGTAAAACAGAGAGAGTTTGCTGCAGATCTCACTTATATTAATTTCTCATTTCCTAAACTTCAGTATAGCAAATTCTAGGGCAAGCTTGTCTAGAGAAGAATTTTAATGTGTACAGAAACTTCTTTCCAACACTTCACATGATATTACCAGGCACGTGACAAACCCTGGATGGAGCATTTGTGACACCTGACATCTAGAGCATTCACATGCCTTTTCAATGACAGCTGCCGAGAAGAAATAGCATCCTCCAGCTGCACAACTTTATCCTTCCCTCACTTGTGAATTGAGACGTTTTCCTTTAAAGTGGCACTCTGTACTGTACTCTTAAAACTGCAATTGTCACTTGATGAAAGGAAGTCAAATGCTCCATCAGTGACATCTGACAGCAAATAAAAATCTCCTTCCTAAGGGCATAATGGGCAGGATGCAGCTATATCATTCTTTCCTCTTATTAGATCTCACTATTAGTGGGATTAACTATCAGGCAGTATACACATGGACTTCACAAAAAAATACACAAAACAGAAGCAGGGTACAAAAGGCAAGCGCACGCTCCTCCTCAGAATTGAGGACCATGACATTCCATGAATAAATTAATGTGATTAATCCTCCAAAGAAAGCCCAAGCAAAACAGTTGGCACTAATGCAAGGCCAGGTACCCTATCACCTTAAGCCTGGCCTTCACAGTGGGGTGAAACCATGGGGGAGGAAAGAAACAGCAGTTCCTCACTATCTGCATTCACTTGCAGGATAAATTGCTGTTCCTTAAGAACGACACAAGCATATGCACAATAATCGCCAGATAGTTAAACAAGGATGAAAAGCATGACCAGATGAACAAAAAGTCTGAGCTTGTTCATTCTTTCTTCCCCCAGCTGCTGTCTGGCCACAATCTCCTTCTCAAGTCTAATTAGCAGGCCAAATTATGCCCTCACGTTACTCTGTTCAGTGGAGTTTGCATGTGGCATAGATTTGTACTTATGTGCTCTGGCAGAGATTTTCTTAAGTGACTCTCTGCTAGTATTTAGATGTTGAGGAATCTGATTTCAGAAAGGGCTGAATGTCCTGATACCCAGATAGTTCTCTGTAGGAGGACTAAGATGTCAAAAGATAATCCAGAGTGAATCACCAAGTTGCAGCTCTAGAGCGGGGTAGATCCACTGTGGTCCCTGTATCAGACCTACCAGGCATACATAGCCTACAGCATCTTCAATGACACTAGTCACCAATGGGTAGGAACATTAAATGTACCCCATAAATTGAACTAAGAGATTTTTAGCTTTTATGTATGCTGTCTCCAGACACAATGACCCTGAGTTATTTGCTTCATTTCTTCAGCCTAATATAAAAAAAAGTAGCGCTGCTAATAAAAATCAAGTTAAGTATTGATAATTGCTTTTTGTTACTTTTTAATCTTTCCTTTATTTACTCTTATGATACTATTCTCAAATTATAGCTCAATTCCAAAGGACCCACATGGGACTAGCAAAAAGATCCCCTCTTGAACACAAACAATTGCAAGGCCAAGGACAGAACTCACTTCTCCTACCCCACTGGGCCAAAGAGAAGCTGCTTAGTTGGGAGATCCCCACTATAAAAAGAATCTGACTCAATTCCATGTCCCTGCTACGTCCTCCCTAGAGAGAGGTTGACCTCTTCAGCATAAGCAAGCAAACAAGGCAGTCAGCAGAATCCTTCTACTTTTATCTTTCTTCCCATAGGAGGAGAGGAGGAAGGGGCTGTCACTGTGAAAAGCCCCCTTTCCTTTATTTAGTGATACAGCTTGGACTGCCAAGAAATAACATTTCTGTTTCTCTCTTTCACAAGGAAGGTCAAATTCTGTGTTGCATAGGATAAGTAATGAGTGGATTTGGGCTTTCCTAGGCAGATGTGTAGTGCAGACCTGAAACTAGAAGTGTCTCGCATAAGAAGGACTTACATGCAGGGTGAGGAAGGAGAGGACACACATCAGTGCACTTATCTCTGACTGCAGAGCAAGCCCAAACCCCAGTGCTCCAGTCAAAAGCACCATGCAAATTACCTTAACTGACCCCAGTTTATTCACAGCGCATTTTATTCTAGAACATGCCTCCTGTGAATCCCCTTGGCAACTAGCTAACACGCGGCAAAATATTCTCTGGCAAATGCCCATTAAACTTCACATAACGTTCCTACACCAAAGAGGCTTTATCTCTAGTTTGTAGTCTCATTTTTTTTAAGCATCCTGCAGTACCAGATAAGCTTTTAAAAAAGCTGTTCATTATTTGATGTTTCCTTTGTTCAGAAAAAATTACAACAAATAAATTTTTGGGAAAAAAAACCCAGACACCACTTTGATAGTTTCAGTGGTGCTATTCACAAGACAAAGAAAAGATACATTTTTAACATTCTTGTCCCGAATATTAAAGTCCTGGGTTTTGCCAGAGAGATGATTTGGGTATAGAGAGCTTCATTATCAAAGGTCTCAGCAGTTCTTCTTGTCTGTATCGTCTCCAACAGCATCCTGGATGTCACAATCACTTTCTGGGAAAGCAATTTTGATCTTCCACAGAAAGCTATTAAAAGTATCCTGGATCTTACAGATACAGCACTTCAACCTGAGAATTTTAAAAAGCCAATAGCCCTTCTTAATTATTTAATGAAGATTTAGCACTGGGTATTAGCTCCTGGGCAAAGCTGTATGTCAAGTATATGTCATATAATTTGTTACTGAAGGATGAACATTAATGTCTGTTGCCACCTTAGGAGACAGGCTCAACTCGGCAATACTTTGCTAATAGTTTGCAGGGTGGGAGGATTTTGAATTTCCATCATTTTTAATGATTCATTTGTGTTTTAATGGGGATCCAGGTTCACTTCACATCCTTGGGCCATTGCAGACATTTTACCCCCGAGTTAATCCTGTGTTCATGCCCCAAAATGAATATTCATACCATTCAAATACAATTTTTAATTAACTGCACCAGCAGCATTATCATTATTGCACCTGAAAGATCCAAAGCCAGATCTGAGAAATGTTGCCACAATAGAATTCACTAAATTCTGCTCACATTCCCTTCTAAGGCTGATCACCTTTAAAGTAATGAGAATAAACTGTGGGATAATATAAGACAGATCTAATTAAGATAATGAACTGGAGATTATGAACATTGCTACTCTGTGTCTGAAGAATTTTAATATATTAGTCTAACAGAAGGTTAAGGATTTATAAAAGGAAAGATATAGAAATATACAATATGGGGTTTTTGGACAAAGCTTGAGATTCAGCACCTAAAATGTATAAATAAGAGGGATAAAAGGAAATAAAAGAGCATATTCCAGGAAACACACACCATAATTTATTTTAATTAATTTACTTAATACTTGCATAGAACACAGGATGAGATAATTCTCCCTAAAAAGTGAGGAATAAAAAGAAAGCAGGCAGGGAAACATTATGACAAGCTGAGAGGCCCTTATAAGGCTATACTGTGGAGAGTTTTATCCTACCTTCCATCTGATATGGCTATTACGGTCTTGGATGAATTTTTCTTGAGGGAGCAGCCTAATTAGCTTGCCAGCAGCAGCAAGGAAAGGAATGGGAGGGAGGCAGGCAGAGAGGAAGGGGGTGAATGAGCTCTTAGGTAAAATAGAGTCGATATCAATAAGGCCTACTGTTCGGTTTCTGTGAAGCTTCATCTTCCAAAACAAGGCAGCAGAGAGAAAAATGTTTGAGGGTGAAACTAGAACTCAATGATTTTCTGTAATCAATAGCGGATTGTCAGAAACTGTCCTTCTCACATTTGCAGAGGTACATTCTCCAAAGCAAGTGCCTGGGAACTGCTGCCTTGGAACGGTACTCCCAGCTAATTCGCTGTAATTATTCTGCTATGGATAAAGTTTCACTCCAGAAAGAATCATTACTACACTTCTAGAATAGAAACAACAGTTTACTAGCACATTCATTAAGGAGTAAGTAAAATTAGGCCAGGCTGCGCTGGCTCAGTGCTCTGCACTGAGCGAACACCAGCCTCCTCTGGCAAGAGGGGACATTGGGAAAACTGAAGTCTTGAGCGGTAAGTCAAAACAGAGGCACGACTACAGCTCTGGTAGGCATAACCTGCCAATCACTAGTAATGACAGCAGCATGTCTGCAGCAGCACAGCTTCTCTCAGCCTGCACTGTCTTGCCTAAAACTGTAGGCAAGTGCTGAGTTGTGAAGCCTCAGCTGCCACGGAGGACCTATTTCTCATATTTGAGTTAGTTACTGTAATGCCCTGGCCCCTGTGAGCCAGGAGGCTTCATGGTGTGAGGAGTGACGTAGCTCTTGGAGACCATTTGCTCTGTGTCGCATGCTGTTACTATAGACTAACAGGTCCTTTGACGTGCCCCATATACACTGTGGAAGTATAAACATGTCAAAATGTCCATGGTATTATTCAGACTCATCACAGACTCCTTCACAGAGCTAAGCTAGCACTGCTAGAGGCAACAGGTGGCACTGGACCCTTCACTCAGGGGAGTGCAGAGTCCGTAACAGAGGCTGGTCACTGGATGTGAAGAGGGAAGCAGTTGGCAATAGCCAGCCCAAAACACCATTTCATGTTGTGTTGCCATAGCGATACAATATAAGGACAACGGAATCAAATTTTGCCTGATTAAAGACAAGGTCTAGCTTAGCAAACATCCTTTGACAGAAAGAAGTATCTGAGAATAAAATGACAGTAATCTCATTCTGGTTCATTTCTACTGCTCCGAACAGGACGCCATGGACAATATGTAACGGCTCCAAAGTTCATTTCCAAAAGAACAATCCTCACTGCTGCTTCCTGTCCAATTTTCATCTTGTTCCAGACACAGAGATTGTACTACAGATAAGCCTAATTGTCACTGGCTTCACTGAAGTAGCAGTGCTATTTCTCTCTATTTAGAAGAATCCACTTTCCTTGGGAAAATAGCCATCTATGGATCTGGAGACAGAGAAATTCAGTATTTTTGAGCTTTCCTTCAGATTATTCTACTAAAAACCCCAAACAAACAACAGCTTTTTCTCCCTAGAGCAGCAAAGAGATAATATCCATAACGTATTCTCTACAAAGAGTAAAGCCTGTCTGTGAAGTAGACAGGTATCTCCTGGAGGCTTGTTCAATACTCGGGGTAAGCAAGAAAATAAGGACATAACCAGTCTCCCTGCTCATACTCTGAACACCAAGCACATTGCTTTTACCCTCACTTCTCTCTTATTAGCACAGTATTAAAAATAATTCCAAAGGAAAACATTCAGCTGTGCACACTCATCCCCCCGAGGAGAGGGTGAGAGAACAAACACACACCAGCTGTTCCTCGTGCTGCTCCGTGCTCTACCGCGTGTCACTCTGGTGCTTTGGTCATGAGCTCAATACAAAACCCCAAAAGAACAAACTGGAAACCAAGACTGTCCTAATATTGCTGTGAAAAGCCTGAAAAAAATCAGAATGAGAGCAATGAAGCAATTGCTCATAGGTCTGTCAGCTGTGTAGTATGCACCGGCTCACCAGGAGAGGACAAATTAAACGAGGAGTCATCTTCACTCCTTGAATTTTAAAACAGACTCTTAGGGCATGTCTTGAAAAAAATCAGTAGACTTCAGGGGTGGATAAGCCTGATCTTTTAGAAAAATCTGGTTTACCTGAATGTCTTGTATTGACCAAATTGACAATGCACTGCAATAAACTGTTAATACTGCCCTGATTCGTACACATAAGACACTTCCACTGTGATTATGGGGGGCTAGAACAATATGGTGTTTGGACAACAAGCAAGGCAAACAGTGAGAAAACAAGGCTGCTCTTCATAAACACTTGGGAGACAGGAGGTTCACTAGCCCTAGGAGGACTGTCTCAGCCTGCCAGTGAGCCCACAAATTATCCTCCGTGAATGCAGGAGACAAAGCAATTCTGAACCTATAAAAAGTTAATATCTTGATGCCAGGAAAAGGCAGCTAGAAATATGTAGGTGTGTTTAAGCAGATATTGGCTGGTGGGGTTGAAGAAGGTAGGCCTGCCTGCCTTTAGGAAAAGGAAACATTATTTTGGGGAGACTAAGTGACTTGTTTTAAAACCTTTTTTCTCTAACTGCTGTATTCTTACTGCTACCTTGGATTAGAAGTGATCTAGTCACTAAACTCAGTATAGTCACTGTGCACTGGAGATGAGGACCTGGCCAAAGTGCAAGTGAGTCACTTGATTTCACCCCAAGAGCCCAAGAGTTAAAGGTACAAAAGCTAAAACATGAAATCTGAGAAAGAAGAGAGAACATGCGTAATGTTGGCCTTCCAAATTGTTACAGGCTAGTGAAAAATCTCAGCAGGGAAAGATGGGAAATAATCTTATTTTCCTGTATGATATTTCTGACAATTTTTCAGACAGGTAATATAATTATAGTTTGATCATTTTCAGTGTAGCTCATAATCATCATGGAGAGATGAGACAGCACTTGTCATCTCTGATTTGCAGAGCTGAAGTATTTTTACCTGTATTTACAGATTTTCCCATTCTGTCCAGGATTTGTTAGGCTTGGAAAAAAAAAATAATCCAAAGCGGTCTTAGTTCACATATATACTAACTTACCGCTTGAATTATTCCTCCATCTCAGGGAAGACAGAGAGTTCCTTCATAGGTGGAGAACCAAGACATATCTGCAGTGTCACTTAAGAAAATTATTTCTTCTGATTAAACTGGAAATTAATGAAATTATTCATTGTGAGATCACAATCTCAACTCCAAAGTTGCTGTATTGCCAATTCTCTTTTGCTGTCAGTGTTTATTGTCTTTTTGACACCATTGGATTTCAAGGATACTTTCATTTATAAATATTTTCTTTCCCCAATATTTAAATCAATAGTTCCAAATACTCTTTTACTCTCCATTATCTTTCCAACTTTTGTTGCCCTCAAGACCTATTTCTACCCTGTGCATATGCATAGAGATGAAAAGATCAAAAGATACGAGCTCATTCAAATCTCATCATCTGTCTTATATCCAATGTACCATACATTAATGGAGCATTAAAGTTTCTGAGTTAAATCAAGGTAAAAAATTCAGTTATGAAGATAAAAGCTGCTATAATCCAGCAATTGCAATTTTAACTGCTGCATGAATACATGAGTAGGACATATGATTTGAATAACAATGGGAATATTGACAAATATTAAGTCTGTGAAAGTGTAACATTTAATATGGTAGCTGTATTGTTGTTAAAAAATGAAGCAGAACAGACGTGTCACCAGGTCAAGGACACCTCCTGATTTTCTCACTACCTGTACACTGATCTTTAACTAGTTCTCATACAAGCAAACTCCAGGTGCTGAAGCGCTTTACAAAAGTTTTAAAGGCCTTTAGTATTGTGCTGTTCTGTTTAAAGTAAACCAACTTAAGGAACAGTCATTTGGCAAAAAGACCAAACAGTATCCCAATGAGAAGAAGCTAAAAGACTATGTAACTTCCTTATCACTCCTTCAACTCAACAGCTGCCAAGATGACCTGCATCAACATTACCAGGACGATGAGTTGCAACTCCAACTTGGTACAAGGAGCGTGGAAAGGAAAGCATTACCAGCCTGCCACGGCAGCCTCTGAGCAGAGAGCTCTTAAGGGAAAGTTTCCAGAAGTCTTGACTTACGTTGCCACTGCAGTGACATTTCTGGAAGCTGTCCTCACAACCAGAAGTCACCGTAGAGACACCGAGTCATTTGCTGGCCCCCTGCCCTTTCCACTCCCTAGAAGTAAAATGACCTAATACAAAGTCAGGTGTTGTGGTTTTGAATCATATTTCCTAATTATTTACTCTCCAGCACTGGTAGGAATCCCCAGAAAAAAATGGGCTCCTCTCTGCTAGGCCCAATGCATGGAATAAAGTCCAAACCCAACCCAAAATCCAAACCCAATCCAAAAAGTTTACAATTTAGGGACAAGTCTCGGGCATCTTATACCTGAGACTTAGAGAGATTAAACTGAAAAGCCTCATCTTTACTCTTATACATGCAAAAGCAATGTGGAGGCCTAAAGGGGCTCTAAAAATCCTTCACACTATGTGAGGTTTCTTTAGGAGAGGCACAATAAGTCTTATGGCTTATTGTCAAGGTCTTATGTAAGGAGCATGCCACAGTTTGGAGCGGGGGCAAGAGGAACAGCATTACAGCTATTTCTGCCATGACATTTCTATTTCATGCAATCCTATTTCACATCCCCATAGGACACTGCAGAGGAACCTCAGTTTGAGCTGAACAGATTACGCTAGAGCTTTCACCAGACCACAGGGCAATCCAAGGTTAAAGGAGCACAAAAGTATCTTGGAGTTACTTTACCCTATCTTCCTTCTGGGTCGTGATTTCTGTGATTCTACTCTAGAGACAGGACACAGAATTTCACTCTGATTTGCCCAAAGCTGTCAGTTCCAGAACTGATTTCACATGTCCTGAGTTCCCAGTCTGCCTGCTTTACATTGCAAGAACTGGGGCTGCTCAGCCTGGAGAAGAGATGGCTCATTGGGATTTTATCAGTGTGCATAAATCCCTGACAGGGTTGAGTACAGAAGACAGAGCCAGACTCTTCTCAGTAGTGCCCAGTGGCAGGATAAGAAGCAATGGGCACAAACTGAAATGCAAGAAATTGCATTTTTAAAACAAGGAAAACCTTTTTTTTTTTAACGTCAAACACTGAACAGAGAGGTCGTGAAGTCTCCATCCTTGCAGATACTCAAAACCTGACTGGACATGGCCTGAGCAGCCTCCTCCAGCTGACCCTGCTTTGCCCAGTGGCTTGGACGAGACAGTGTCCAGAGGCACCTCCCAACCTCAGCCATGCTGATGCTGTGAGTTCAGGAACGCCTCTAGACAGTAACTTGATGGCTGCTTTACTGCAAGTAACTGAAAGGTATCAGCATCTGTAATGCTTGCTTCAAAATATTTAGTTCTCTGAAGGAACAGAGGATGTGCTGACATGGAGGTGCAAATGGAAAAACGCAACTATGAGCTGCTCTGGGATACAGAATTCAAAACTATTAATTATGAACTGCTAATGCCAAACACACTGCTGGATGAATTTCTTCAAAGTTAATATTTCTCCCTGCTCTAGCCCAATTCTCAAGGGTCCCTGAGTGGAAGAAATGCTGCAGAAGCTTGGAACCAGAGAAGTCCCATATGCTCCCGTGTCTTTAGCAATCCTCCAGCTTTACACTAAGTTATATACAGGCTTTCTTAGGAAATTGCTCTCAAGAGACATTCTTCTTGGGGGGGCAGTGGTGAGGACAGGGATGACTTGTGGGATGGGGTTTTCAAGGGCATCTGAGGGATTTAGAAAACCAATTTACACTAGAAATTAAGAATTGAGACGTCCTTTTCTTTGGCTGGTGATGAAAATCCCACCGTATTTATTCCTTGCTGTGTATGATTCCTTGCAATAAGAACTACAGTTTCAGTGATGTAGGACCACGTTAGCCTCACATACTCACACTCCCATAGCAATAATCTACTGTGGTTCTCATCACCCCAGATGCTTCTGTCCGGTAGCTCTCCACTTGAGGAGTCACAGACCTCCAGGCTAGCAGCATGTATCAGGTAAAGAACAGAAATTCTTTGCCAGAAAATAATAACCAACATGGTGAGGTTGCCAGGTGTCCTAAAACAGTACAGTTTTGCAATGGCAGATGATGGACTTAGCAGGATTTTTGCACAGCACCAACAAGACTGACTTTCTTCTTACCTTCTTTTTTCACAGCCTCCATAGCATCAGTCTGTACCACTACTGTTTCCTCACCTCGGCAAGCTGTCACAGAAAAGTACACGAATTAGGAACTCAATGGAGGGCTGCATATTTTGTATGTAGAAATAGGTTGAAATCTTCACAGTGGCTTGTCTCCATCCTAACAAAAAAAATCTTGCCTTTCACTTTCATCTCAAAGTCCCTGCCAGCAAAATGTGAATTACGTGTAGTATCCACACCTCTGCCCTAGAGGAGCAGGACCTGCGAGACCACTTACTTAGTCCTACTTTATCCTGACACTGGGATCTATGAACCTCAAATGGAAGATGAGGCAGGAATAAAAACAGCAAAACCAATGCTGTCTGTCAGGTCTGCCTGTCACAGATAGGAGCTTCTTTGATACCGCTGCAGAGCTAACAAACAGAAGGGACATTCATGGCATGCACACACTGCTCAGTGCCCCCCCCCCGCCCCCGACTCCCTCTCTTTGAAAAGCCAGAGCTCTTTGCATCTCTACTGCACGCACAGCTTCAGCGATGCTCACTTTCTTTGCTTCCACATTGATATTTCGCAGATTCTTAATAACCCCTTGTTAAATTAAAAAGTGCAGTTTCATACATGCTAATGAGAAGAGCATAATGTTAGCTCAGGGAGTGGGAAGTACAGCCCTGCAACGAAGCACTTTGCCAAAATACCTCGGTATTCACATGGGCAGGTGAAATACACACTCGAGGACAGAGCAATAACAAAGTCATATTCACATGCAAGGACATCTGAGCATACATGACATATAATGAATTTGTGTTAAAACATCTGAATGGAGTGCCTCTGCATAAAATCCTATGAAGGGATTAAGCTAAAAGACTCAAGTGGCAGTGACTCAATAAGAAAGATGATAAAGCACAGTCATTTAGGCCCCAGTTTCCCCCAGACCTTGGCTTCAGCTGCTCAGGCTTCATTTACATTACCACATCTTGTGCTTCAGCTATTAACAGCATACTACATTGTGACTGGCCTTTTGTGGGGACACAAAAAGAACGAGTGGTCACAAGGAAACCTTTGTGCCTCTTCCACAGTTGCATAGGAGAGCCAGTCCTTGCAGTCCACAGCTGTATAGGGAGTTTCAGAGTTAATAATGCCAGCAGCAGAACATTTTCAAAGGAAAGTGGAGCAGAAGGGAGGGCAGTTAAAGCTCTACTCTCTTTCTCTCACATTAGCTACCAAACTAAACAGAGGGAGTTTATGCTATACCCCCACAAAGGAGATGTACAAACTACTTATCATTGGAGAAATCCTTTCCATGACACTGAGACTTTCCGTCTGCCCTTGAGAGCTGACAGGCACAACGCTTTCAGGACTTACCAGCGCTGCAGTGCACCTGCAGTTCCCCCATGATTTTGCCGTGCCCTTGCTAGTGTCCGGAGAATAGGCAGCATACAGGATTTATGCGTGTCCTAATGCTGGATTTATATATTGTATTTTCAAGCACTGGCCATATGCATGATGCTTAATAAGACATAAGCTCTGCCTGGAAGAGATTATTTGTTATATATTCATTCATTCTCCGCCTCAAAAAATCGCAAAGGGTATTTTGAAAGGAATATAAAAAGCCTTATTCACCCTCAAATCAGAGAGTCCATCAGCATGCCTAACTAGCCAATTTGCGCCACTTAATTTGTCCTAACTGTCAAACTTTATGAATGAGCAATCTGGGAAGTTAGAATTGGAAGCCCCAATTCTGAGCATCTTTTTACTAAGGATATGCTTACATTTTGTAATATGAGCTATAAGCCCTACAGAAGAATTGTTCACAACTTGCAGAAAAAAGGATAAAATAAGAAATAGGGAACGATGCTAGAAAATCAAAACTCTCCTGATGCAGAGAGAATTAAAAAGATTATTTTAAATAAAGCTGGACATGTTCTGCATGCAGAAAATATGTTTGTGTCCAAGAGAAAGAGCCAGCAGGTGTCAGCCTTGCTTTATACAAACAGCCTCTCCCTGGCTCGCAAGCAAATTCTTGCAAATTTGTTTGATCTGATTATTAATATTGACAGTAATTTTCTTCTGAGAAGTAACAGTTACACAAGTTAACTGTGTTATCAAAGAAGTCTATACCCAGCAACATTTATATAGGTTAAAATGTTGAAACAACTGTTACCATAGCAACCGCTGCATCCGCTGGATTATAACTAGGTGAATGAGAATGGAACAACTTCCTGATGAGAAATTCAATTAATATGTCAGTATTTGTAGGCAGAAGCTAAACAGCGATTCCTCTGAGTTGGCAGTCACATTTTACATGTGATGTTCTTCTCCAAAAGGGAAATGGTGTCCATAATACCTTTATGCTTCCTTCACATTTATACGTGTGTCTGTTTTCAAGGCATTCACTTGAGCAACACATTTATTTTCCTCATACCGAATTCTAACTGGTGAAATGATGTGTAGACTTTCATCCACCATATCTGTATCACACAGGTAGTGTTTCGTAATGCCAGTGATCATTCTGCTGTGTCACAACATGCAAACAAAATAGAGTGTTTCCTTTATTAAAAATGTATGGAATCTAACTTTAAAGATATGGCTTTATAAACACAAAATGCTCTAACACGCTCTGTATGCTAAGGGTGAAAAAAGCCCAGTCCTTGTGCAATTTAGTTTCTGAAAGGCTCCTTATCTCCCGCTATGCTGCAATTTCCACAGCACTCTGAATTCCTAGGGATGCTGTCAGTTACTCTGATGGGTGCAGCACCCAACCCTGTTTATTTCTGATGTTCTTTTCTGATGATCTTTTAAAGCCAGTCCCCACTCCCCCAGTACAGTCTAACCCACAGGAAGCATCTATAAGCAACAGAGCAAAAATGTGTATATAGAATACTCCTGACTCTTCATTTTCTTAACTGCTTCAAGTCATGCCATAATTTGACATAGGGACTTGTAGTCATTTCTTCCGAGATCCCTACATCATTTTTTGGCCTATCCTTATAAGAAAGTGTCCTTTGGGTCCCATATTTTAAAATCCTTTCACCTGCTTCAACCACAAAAACCTTCAAATGTTAGTCAATACCCAAGCTATCTTGTTTCCATTTGAAAAAGCAATGTAATACATAACTCACATTATGTCCATGGTCTCATACTTTTTTTATAACAAATGCATACAAAGAACATAGACAAATGTCTCAGAAGCCAGTATAAATACATATTTGGAAGCGTTTCCCACTTACAAATTTTCAAGTCTGGATTTCCACCTAATTGTCTGCTCAAAATAAGCTTCCCTCTCTCTCATAGGACTTCCACCCAGGACTACATTCACAGTTTCCTTTGTTCTCTAGCTATTTTTATTTTCCATTCCCATTTATCTTTAGGTAGACAACTGCACCAAATTGATGCATCAGTCCCTGAATTTGTGGTCAATTTTGAGGCAAGTCCCTTCGGCTGCCCAGCTAAAAATCTACTTGGGCTGTGTCCAGCCTAACACTAGGTTCTACTGCTTTATTTATCATTAAGAAGGGGGAAATTCAATGGCTTCCTCATTTTGAATAAAGCAGAAGTAATCGTAGTAATACACACCCAACAATATTTTTGAGGTCAGCCAACAAGCACCACCATCAGGCAGAGCAATACCCTGTGTGTCACACAGGATACGGTCACCAAGTAGATTTCATAGTAAGCATATACTCAACATGAAGCTTGATACTGTCATGAGTATATCAGTGGCACCATATATCTATATGACCTCTGAAAAATGAGTTTTTCTTTGAGCCCGTGTATTAGTGCCTCCTTATTAGTGCAGCTCTCCAAATTTGGAAGGTTTTCTGTGCAACCACAAGTACTAAAAATAGTCTTTAAAATTTACCTGTTAGATTTTGATCAGTGCATATTGCAGTTAGGTGGGATCAAGAAGTACGTGAGAGACAGATTAGGCTAACAAACAAGCCACTGGACTGAGACTCAGCTGGCTGAGGCTTGAGAGACTTGCCTTCTACTTTCAGCCTTCTTGCTTATGTACGACGGGACCACAGAGAATTCACTGCCTCTCACTATAATTCTGTTTATTTTCTGCTATGCATTTTCTGTCTTGCCCATTAAGATTATTTAGAGACAGAGATTGCCTTCCATTTTATTTACACACAGAAGAGACAGGATGTCCAAGTGCTCAAGCAATACAGTTATTCTGCTAACAATTACAACATTATTAATAAATCATAGATACCATGGCAAATGCCATCTCATTGAAAATAGTGTTGCAGTTTTGGTCATATAAGCAAGGCTATCCATCTTATCCTTTATTGACCTTTTAATATTTTTTTTACAATGTTACATTAAACATTTCATGAAATCAGACAATTTTTGTCCAAGTTTCTTTTTCAGTTCCCTTTATGTAATGAAAGAACCAGGTAAAAATATGTTTAATTTTTAAAGAAATAATTTCAAAATGTAGTCATATTGAGATTTCTTGCAGGAAATTGCTGTTTGTATGTGAGAATGCAATAAAGGAGTTAAGTAATTGTAATATTTTAGCAACAATGCAGTTTCACCACATCTAAATTTATGGACCTTAGAAGTGAAAGATGGTGATTTCAATGACACTAAAATGTAAGTGGGTTTCTTACTGTGCAGGTTATTATGAACACTATATGCTTTGGATTTGTACACAATATAAGATCAGAACAGAAGAAAGTTGAATCAAATCAAATACCTGATTCTGGTGAAGATAAAATATTTTTCTATCACGTTGACAACCATAATAATGAATTAGAGGATAAATGTATAAATTCTAACTACTCTTTGGACATATTTACACCATACAGTCCAAAAACTGTGAACACAGACGCAGCAGCATAGCTAAGTAGCAAGGGAACCACAGCAATATCAAGATGCTATCAAAATGCTGCCTTGGCGTTAACTTTTCTTCTACTAGCTTGGAAGCAAGGTCATGCTTACAGGATGATAGCACAGTCAGGCACCACCAAATATCTCTCAATTTGGTGCACTACACAGAGTTTGCACACAAGCACAGGCCAGTATGGGACTGTGCATCTCTAGTAAGCTCCACTGTGCTTTCTAAAGATAGACAAAGAAACTGGTTTTGCTGGGCTCATGCTATGGAGTACCAGCTTAACAAATACAAACTGACAATTACTAGCACTTTCTACTGTTTATCAAAAGAAAAATCAAAGTCACCATCTTACACTCGCTTGTTCTCATCAGCTGAAAATGCTCGATATAACACAGAAGGTCTGGAGAAATTCAGGCACTTGCTAATAGGCCTTTTTAACCAGCTGCTTAGAGGTTTTTGCTACATGATTTCAGGCCAAAGATCTTTCATAATCTGCTGCCATTTCCTGTGCTGTAATTACGAATCTTGTATCTTGACACAATCTACTTTTCCAGCTCTCTCTCTTCACTCTTTTTTTTTTTTTTAATTAGATGTTTTTCAAGATTTAGTTTGCAGAAATAAGCTGGTATCTATGGACCAGATTTTTCAGCTTGTGTAAAGTTATGTAGATATGCGGCTTTTTCAATGGCACAACTGCAGCGAGCCTTAGATTTGTCCTGGGAGCTGGTTACCTAACTGTCCTTTGTGCCTTTGAAAATATCCTGTGGGGCCCCATATTTACTTTTCTAATTATTTAAAACAGTTTGGACCTGAGCCAACAAGGTTCATTAAGAGGCACTCAACCAGGTTCTTCATGTAAATTTCAAATGTCTTTATAAACACAAAGCTAGCAAAAGCAAAGACAACATTAAGAAACCAGGTTTCCTTTGGACCAGTCACAATCTCCTCTGAATTAAAAATTACCAACAAGGAACGGAACACAGCTAACTAATTTTATAACGTTACCATTTTCCATTTTCTCTGTCTGGTACCTTGCATACGAGAATCCAAAGCACTGTACTAGAACTCAGTATTCCTCTATGACTCTGCAGTCAATCTAAAAATATACGGGGTTTACATTTTGGAATCATAGAATTGTCTAGGTTGGAAGGGACCTTTAAGATCATCGAGTTCAACCATCAGCCTAACACTGCCAAAACCACCACTAAACTATGTCCCTAAGCACCACGTCTACCCATCTTTTAAATGCCTCCAGGGGTGGTGATTCCACCACTTCCCTGGACAGCCTGTTCCCATGTTTGATAACCCTTGCAGTGAAGAAAATTTTCCAATATCCAATCTAGACCTCCCCTGGTGTAACTTGAGGCCATTTCCTCTTGTCCTATTGCTTGTTACTTGGGAGAAAAGACAGACCCTCACCTCTCTACAACCTCCTTTCAGGTAGCTGTAGAGAGTGATAAAGTCTCCCCTCGGCCTCCTTTTCTTCAGGCTAAACAAGCTCAGTTCCCTCAGCTGCTCCTCATAATACTTGTTCTCTAGACCCCTCACCAGCTTTGCTGCCCTTCTCTGGACTCGCTCCAGGATCTCAATGTCTCTCTTGTAGTGAGTGGCCCAAAACTGGACAGAGTATTCAAGGTGGGGCCTCACCAGTGCTGAGTACACCTCCTTAGTCCTGCTCACCACACTATTCCTGATACAGGCCAGGATGCTGTTGGCTTTCTTGGCCACCTGGGCACACTGCTGGCTCATATTCAGCTGGCTGTCAACCAACAACCCCAGGTCCATTTCTGCTGGGCAGCTTTCCAGCTTCCCCAAGCCTGTAGCGCTGCATGGGGTGGTTGTGACCCAAGTGCAGGACCAGGCACTTGGCTCTGGTGAACCTCATACCCACTGGCCTCGGCCCATCAATCCAACCTGTCCAGAGTCCTCTGTAGAGCCTTCCTACCCTCAAGCAGGTCGACACTTCTGCCTAACTTAGTGTCACCTGCAAACTAAATGAGGGTGCACTTGATCCCCTCATCCAGGTCATTGATAAAGGTATTAAAGAGAACCAGTCCCAATACTGAGCCCTGGGGAACACCACTTGTGACTGGCTGCCAACTGGATTTAAGTCCATTCACCACAATTCTTTGTGCCTGGCCTTCCTGCCATTTTTTTACACAGCGAAGAGTACACCCACCCAAACCATGAGCAGTTGGTTTCTCCAGGAGAATGCTGTGGGGAACAGTGTCAAAGGCTTTACTAAAGTCCAGGTAGAGAACATCCACAGCCTTTCCCTCATCCACTAAGTGGGTCACCTTGTCATAGGAGATCAGGCTGGTCAAGCAGGACGTGCCTTTCATAAACCCATGCTTACTGGGCCTGATCGCTTGGTTGTCCTGCATGTCCTGTGTAACGGCACTGAGGATGATCTGCTCCATAACCTTCCCCAGCACCGAGGTCAGACTGACAGACCTGTAGTTCCCCGGAAGCACAGCTACAGTTAATGAAGTCCAGAGAAGGTGAGAGAGAAGTTTAAGGAATTCTAACCAAAGTAGACAAATGGGTACTGGTACAGCACAATATTAATAAAGGTAATAAAGGCAAAAGTAACTTCCATGGTAAGGGGGAAAAAGGTAAGCTTCTGTTTAATGTGCATCTGTTTTCCCAAAAACTTGCAGGTGGCGTGAGGAAAGTGCTAGAGGAAATCGCCAAACAGCAGAAGGCTGTAAGATAAGCCACAGAAATAGCCCTCTCTCTGCGTTGGGTGTGCATCTGATCATACACAGTGTCTCAAAAAGACCACTCCAGAACTACAGGGGATTCAGAGAAGAATTAAAGAAATAGAGGAGTTTTATGAAGGGAGACTGAAAATACCAATACTGCTCTTCTTAGAAAGGAAATGAACAAAAGAGTTACAGTAAAGGCACTTCAGTTCTACCTTGCTTGTAATCCTAACAATGTCTACATACTAGTGATATCAGGGTTATAATGCTCAATAAGAATAACAAACAAGTAGAAGCAAGAAAACTGCATGGTTTTGGTCTTAAATTGAGGGATCGGGGATCAAGCTGAGATCTGTATGTGACCTGCAGCTAGCTCCTGTGCAGCTTTTTGCATTTTCCCCTAGTGCCATGGTTAGACACAGGACAGCATACAGGTCTCGTCCAGTAGTGCAATTTCTTTGCTCCTTTAGCCAATGAACACAGCCTATGAAAATGAGAAATTGGGCATATTCCCAAGACTATAAACCGGAGTCATTAAAATGAGGAAATCACAGTTACAACACTACTCAAGTCTGACTAACTTTCATTCCTGAAAAACAGAACATAAAAGTCATTCATAATGCCTCCTGCTTCCCTGTTCAATGCAGTCATTCCTTCTAGCCCTTTATCTCCAAAATGCCTTGGACAGAACCTGCAGGAACTAAAAATAACAGCATTAGCTCATCGCCACACTCTGGTCAATGAGTTGAGTAATGCAGACCTTATGAAAATCTATGTTTAGAGCTCTTTCAGATGAGCTGCATAACACAAGCCATTAAACACAGCTCTATTGATCTAATTTCATTATTTGCAGCAGACTGGAGTTTAGAAATTATGAGCTTCACTAATGAATACCAACCACAGGAAAAAATTGATTAAATCTTAGTTGAAAATACCTAAGATGAGATGTTTGTCATGATAGATAAAGGTTTACTATAATGTAAGTCTATGTTAATGCAAAATACTCATAGCCTACTTTTGTTCAAAGAACCAATATGCAGAAAATTGAATAATTCTTTCATGCTGATATACTATTGCTTTCTAGTGATAGGGCTAGAGAATTATAACTTTCTGGAAAAGTATACAAGATAATAAGTTTAAACAAGTATTTTTATGTGTTGCAATTAAATAAGTCAGTTTTTTCAGAAGAGGTGGAGAAAACTAGCCATACAAAGCAATAATTTCCTCACCACAAAACAGTGTTATTTCTTACTGGCAACATGGGCCTTACGGAGTTTCCTTCCTCGGTCACAGAAGTTAATTTGGAACAAAAGAAAATTCATGTTACAAGGATATGCTGGCTGTAAGGCCACAACAGAGCACCTTGCCTCCCACCCATGCCAGATATTAGGATTTCTTCCAATCAATTCCTACTGAACTTGAGTATAAGCTTTATAAAAGAAAGACCTACTGCCCTCTGTGATTCTCCACATAACAGCCACATCTGCTTGACACATTAAGGATCACTGAATATCTTTTCAGTGACATTTACATTACTGCTCTTTGGAAACCTGTCTATCAAATCTGACTATACCTGGGTGCAGTACAGGCATTTTAGGACGCATCATGTGGTACGTGTTCTGCTTCGCTTCTTAAGTGCCAGGCAGGGCATAGTGGTGTTCAGAGATTTGAACCATGTCATTGATTAATAGTTCTATTAAACAGAAACAACGTTCCTACACTTAAAGCACTTCATCATCATTAAATCATACTGCAGAATAGATAATAGTAATTTCCTGTATAATATCTGTCCATATGTATATGCATCTACTAGGTAAGACGCATGCACATCAGCCCTTCTCCAGTCTTTCAAGATGCCCCTATATGGCAGCTTTGCCCTCAAGTGCATCAGCTGTTTCCTCCAATTTGGTGGCAGCCACAAACTCGCTGAGGGTGTTCCACCCCATCATCTAGGCTATTAATGAAGACATTAAGCAATGTTAGCCCAGGATCAACTTCAGAACAGCTATACTAGTGGCTACATGAACTTTAAACCACTTTAAATCACCGACTCTTTGAGCCTAGTGATGAAGCCAGTTTTCCAGCTGCCTTGTAATCATCCGTCTCTCTAATTTGGCTCTAAGGATGCTATGGCAGACTTTGACACAAGCTTACTGAAGTAAAGGCATAGAACATCCATTGTTCTGTCCCACTTACTAACAGGGCCAGTTATTTCATCACAAAAAAGCTATCAAATTGCTCAGGGATGATTTATCCCTGGCAAATACATGCTGGTTTGTTCCTGATTGCATTCTTTTATTTCAAGTGCCTGGAAATGGCCTCCAGGATTTGCTCCACAATTTTTCTAGAGACTGAGGCCAGGCTGAGCAGGCTGTACCTCCCTGATCACCTTTATGGCCCTTCTTAAACACAGGTGTGATGTTCGCCTTTTCCAGTCATCAGAAATCTCCCCCAGTCATCACAGCCTCTCCACCATGATAGACAGCACCCTCTCCATGATATCAGCCAGCATCCCATCCTGTCCACTGAACTTGTGTATCTTCAGCATTCCTAAGTGATCCTTAACTCAGCATTTCTCTGCCATAAGTAGTACTTCCCTCCCCATGATCCTGCCACAAGGCACAGGACTTGGGAGGCCTGCAAGCAGATCTTGCCAACAAGTATCAATGAAGATATTTGTGATTGTACACATTCTTCTATAACTCTCAAAAAAGCTGTATAAAGGTAGGTATAAAACCAATAGGGAGGGAGGAGGTTTTAATTGATTTATTTTTTTTACTGGTGGTATTTTCTAGTGTGTTTGTTATGGCTAAATAACTCAATGCCTTCAACATTACTTAACTTAAATATTTGGTTCTGCATTGTTTTTCCTGGTTCAAAAGAGAAACATTAACCCGAGAGATGAGGTTATAGGCATCATAAATGTATCTTGGTTTAGTCTGAGTTACAGTACTAATTGGTTGAGATGAATTAGTCTGTTTAGACTGCATTTATTTCTGTTCTAAGGTACCTGTGAAAAAAACATTCCTAAGGGACTGAACCAAGCTCAATAGGCTTCACATTCTAAAATTGCATAAACAGAAGGACTACAGGAGCTTGAACCAGCAGTCATTGAAGTCACTGAGACTTTGGATTGGACCTGTAATTCCTGAAAACAATGTTTAAGGGGCTCAAACTCTGAATTTTTACTTAGCCACAATGAATCCATTCAGGGAAATTTTGCACGGTTATTACTTGCTCACCCCTATAACATACACCGTCAAAACCAAAAAATATATAGCTAGCTGAAAAATTGTTAATTGCATTTTCAAAAAGAAAAGATAACATTAGGGTTGTGTTCCACTATCAGAGCAGCCAGGTGTGTAAAAAGTTTGCCTTTGTACCAATGAGCAGCCTATTTAGATCTTGTATTCTAGTATGCAGAAATAGTAAACGCCACATTTTTCACCATTCAGATTCACTGGGAAGGAGGATAGAAGCTTCTCTTCACATTGCACAGGAACCACCTCTTATCGGGGAAGTTAAAATGAGCTGTTGCTGTGGACCAGAGGGAAGTAAGACTATAATATACCACAGGAAAGTGTCTCAAAGGCACAATGTCTTTGAGTTGCACAGATTGCACATCATTCATGGATCAAGGCTGTGCTGAACAGTCTAGCCCTGAATATTTTATTTTCCAGAATTCAGTCTAATGAATTCTTTTGCTGTAGAGGCAACAGATTAGAAATAGAGCTGTGAGAATATGACATATTTTGCATTTCCAAATGCAAATGAATTTAAAACTACCAATAATATCTATTATAAGCCAAGTTTTATCCTGATGGGAATTCAAATGAATGAATTAGGATTCCCTCCAAAAAGGATGTGATAATGGAAAAGCTGACAGATCTTTCACTGCAGCAGCTCAGCACAGTAAACTGTTGTGGTACAAATCACTGAGCTGATCATGAGAAAGCAGCAAATTTTAGCAGGCTTTATCTCTAAAAGTATTAAGATGATCCACATTTTTAATAACTCAAAATGACAAATAATCAATCTAGTGTGCTTTCACAATAAAGAAAATAATATTTCTCCAAAATTACATGGATATTTTAAGTCTTCCTAAGAACAGTATCTGTGCAGTTTAAGAGCCTTTTTCAAACCCTGCATTCGGAGGGAAACTGAATCTCAAGATTTTTTTTTTTTTATATTCCAAGTAAATGTTGATCTCTCTTCAGCAGGAATAAGCTGAGCTACAGCACATCCACCTAGTGAGCAAAATGGTTTAATTGCCCACAACATTTTCACCTTTGTTAAAGCTTCTGAGGATATCAAAACACTTCTCATAGAATCAGACTGAAGATAATCTCAGGAGCAACATGCAGGAAACGTACTCATCTTTAGTTATGTGGAATACACATATATGTCATAGAAAAAAAAGAAAAGCACAAACAGAAAATATTGACTCTCTGTAAGAGTACAGCTTGTCTCCTGGGACAAACGATCCATGCTGTTCCCAAAAGAAGAGGGGGAAAAAATCACTGCTGAATGAGAGATGCAGCAGTATTTTGAAGAGCAAATACTGTCTCTGTTTAGAAGAACACTTCAACCTTTTTTTCTCAGTTCAGCTCAATTATATGCCTATGGTGAGGTGAAGTGCTTTTCAAAAGCATAGTGTGAAAAGAGTTGGAAAATAGAATTTTCAATAATAATTGATATTTCCCAACACTTTAGAAACAAATCTGCCTTATACTTCAGAAAATTAAATGGTTTGTTTTTCAAATGCAAAGATGTACTGAAGTTGGACTAGCAGTATTTTCAGAGTAGCAGCCTCCACAACTCCTGTTGTGGCAACTAAAAAATAAAAAGAAAATGATTGGTAAAGATACTTCCCTCAGACAGAAGATCTCAGGATATCAGAAGAAACTTCACCTATGTTGTGTTCCTCAATTTCAAGCAATGCCACATTTTTTCTATTACATTGTAAAAATAACATAAAGTCCTTATGTCATAAGGAACTGAAAAATATCTTTTACCTCAATGTGGTTATCTTGGGACAGCCAGATCAGATTGCTTTGGAGGGCAAAGAGACTATACAGCACTGAAGGATCTGATTCAACCTGTCAAAATCTCAGAGATTATTTAAACCATGATGCTTGGTTTCACTTCCATTTTATCACTAAGAATTCTTTGGCATGTGTGACAAAGGTTTATTGAGTACAATGACTTCATTTTAGTTTCTTCTCAAGCAAGTATCAGAATAGTTTACAAAATTGAACATTAACATTTTCTGGAAAAAATCAAATATTTTGAATTATCTGCAGTGTGGATTGTTGAGGGTGCTTAGTAGGAACCTGAGATACTAAGCCATAGTATTACTTGGTAAAAAATATCTATTAAGGATCATACCTTCAGAAAATTCGGTAACTATACATTTTAATATAGAAGTGTTTATATGATACACAGGTGGTTGAAAGTAAATCAATCTCTGCAGTTGCTTGCAATAGTTAATGTGCTAAAAGATTTTTTTTTACATAGTAGAATTGTTCTCAGACTTCTGAGAATAAGCAGTATCTACACTTCACAGTGTAACAGCTGTTAGATTTTTTTTAATAGAATTTCATCCCCCCATCCCCCTAACGTATGAAACATCTCCAGGAGAGCTTTAAAAATGAGGTGACTCATATTTTTAACAGGCAAGAATATTTTAATAATATCAGTGTTGTAAGATTTTCTTTTTTAGATGGAACAACTCTCATGAACACATCGAAGACAGCATGGTAACATCCAGGAGCTTCAGCCTATATTTGCTATATTATTGTCTTCTAAAGAATTGTACTGAATAGAAAATGTGTCATTCAGTTCACATTGCCACCATGCAAATCTATTCAGTGAACAACTATTTTGTTGATGCAACCTCGTCCCAAGAAGTTTTATTTATTAAACATAGTTTCTGTTAGTACCCTGCTCCCTTCTAATCCCCAACCTTATGGAAAAGGCAAGCACATCTTACAAATTTCTAGCCTCTGAAAACATTAGAAGGAAGATGAGATGGTTAAAGGCAATGGTAAATCAATGTAAGAACCCTTGGCCAGCTCTGCCATAGGCTTTTTTGGACAAATCATTCTATCTGTTTGTGTTTCAATTTCTTATTTACAAAGCAGAAACAATGATCCTTGTCTCTCTTCCATTTTGCATTTTCTTTCAGACTGTAAGACTCTTTGGGAAAGAAATTACTATTTGCAACCTGTATGCATAGTGGTCAAAACTACAGGGTTTGTGCTTGTGCTGGGATTATTCAATAATACTGTTTTAGACTATAATAAAATAAATTCATAGCATTCTGCAGGGGCTGGATTGCTTACCCAAGTCCACAGTAGATGAAGATAACCTCAATGCAAATATATCTGCATTTCAGAAAATAACTGGTGACTGCAGGTTGTGTGTATGTTTAAACTAATATTTTCAAGTAAATACTTAAAAATGAGACTTTTTAATCATTATTATTCTCAGATAGAAATCAGTGCAAATTGCCACCACACTAGTTCTCATCTTCCTACTGTCTACTTGTCTTTATTAAGGATAAACCTGGCTCTTGAACGCCTCACTAATTCTTTGGTGAATTTCCACAAACACCAACTCCATCGAAACAACAGGTTAACTAACACAGCGCTTTCGATTCAAAATGTCAGGTATGAAAAATAGATGGTCACTCCACATGCTCCATCCCTGTCATTCAAATGAAAAGTACTTGACAGGAAAGAGTACTTCATGTGCTGTTTGCAAGGCTATCCAAAGAGTCTGATAATGACAATAACAGAGAGAAATACAGTAGCATACTGGAAGAAAGTACAATAACAACCATGTTCAGTGTCAACCAGACAAAAGGAAAGAGAAGTATTGCACAGCTCACTGATCATGAATTGCCAAAAAGAGTGTATTAGCCTCCACTTGGACAGCAACATTAAAAGTTAGGACTTTGGACAATATCTGGAATGAAACCGATCCTACAGACATAAAACCCCAGGCAAGAGCTTGTGCTCACAACGGTTTCATTTTAAGTCTGCAGAAGTACAGGAATGCAATGCTAAGTACACATCATGAAAGTCACCAGTACAGGTTGACTCTTATTTGGGAAAGTTTTGGTCCTACCTTAATCGTCAGAGATGCTGGCACCACTCCACCCTGGAGGCCTCTAATTCTAAACCTGGCTGCCATTTCAGCAGCTTCACTATCCCAGTACTTATTTTCCAGCTTATGGAAGCAGAAACAAATCATTACTTAATTAAATCTCTGAAGCTGCCAATAAGCTAAAGGTTTTCAGCAGATCACTAAGCTGGAATAAAGTTTATCACAGACACAAGTGGCCAAGCAGTCCCTACATTAACATAATTTCCTCAACTGATGACTAGAATTGGTCTACATTAGACTCTCACTAATCTGTTTGTAGGAATGTATCGCTCTCTAGAGTCTCTTCCATTCTGTATGGATTGGCTCCTTCACTTCATAATGTTAATGCACAAAAGAATATGCTCTACTTTCCACTGGCTTTTCATCGACAGGTCTGTCACACAAACAATACAAACTAAATGCCTTGTAGAACTAAAATACCTAACTATAGAAATAAATACAAAACAGCAGAACACAAACTGAAGAATTAAATGCCATTAAACTAGATAGATAATTTTGCTAAGAAATTTGAAAACAGATTAAAGATTGAAAAGCCATTTATAAACTGCAATGGTGTTCCAGGCACTGGGAGCAGGGTGGCAAAAAAAAAATAAAAAGACTAGCAGATGGATCAGAGAGGACACAAAAGACCAAATATATTCATATAAGGGACTGAAGGAAGTTTAAGCGGAGCATCATTTCCCTCCCCCGATTTCCAAATTATGAGCAGAAACTCAAACGGGCAGCAACTGTGTCCATAAAACACAGCATGAAATGTTTGTACTTCCTTATGTGGATGAGAAACACAGGGCAAGTGAAGCATTATGGGAAGATTATAAAAGTCTTAATGTGTGAAAGGTCAACCATCAATTATTAATAATAATAATAATGTTACAGTCCAGGGAAGATGAGAAACCTTCAATGTAGTCTCTGGGATATCTGACACTATGCAAATTTCTGAAGTAACTAATTCACAGATACATCTAAATGGAGGACAGAATTACAGCACATACAAATCTTGAGAAATCTTAAGGAAGTAATATACAAAAGGGAAAATTATCATTCCTATTGCTTCTACTGACAAACAGTTCACTACCACTGGGCTTCCAAAGTACTTGAATTTCAAGTTTACTCCCTCCCCCTCCTGATGGTTTTCCATTTTCTTGTTTGAATTTCTGTCTTATTACTTAAAGAAATATAATAACAAAGTTTTGGGGAAAGAACAAGCAACAACCAAACCCTCCACACATTTGTTAAGATTATATTATATAGATAGCAGAGAATGCAGGAGACTGTACCAAATTAAGTGACAAGAGGAGCATGTGCCATAGTATGCTGTAGTAGCAACATGATACAGCAAACATGACTGGAAAGTGAGTCTCACTGAGTCAACATGTGATTCCAATCTTTATTTGTCCTTTCAGAAATCAAATGCAGCTGGGGCAAAGTGTAACACAAGGCTCAGATGCAAAAAAGATCTTACAAGAAGAGGGCTAGTATTTCTTGCTAGTTCACTCTTTCAAAAGTTCTAGGTTTGGGTGATTGAGGGCTAGGAAAATCAGTTCTCTGCCCATAAAACGTGACATGTCCAGCTGTGGTGTGGTTAGTAGTTACACCTCAGAGGGCTGTACTTTATCTTAACTTGAATCTTACAGCAATTTTGATTACGTCATCCAAAGAATCTCAGTTTGCAAGAGGATGTGGATCTCTATAAAACAACAAAAATGGACTTTTTTTTTTAAGGTCAGTGGATCAACTGGTTAGTTGACTTAAATAACTAGACTACTTTGCCTAAATGGGGAAAAAATGTAACAGAATGAATGTAGCACCATGCTTTGGGGTATTTCATGCATCCAGTCAGCTTTGCCAAAGAACTAAGCTTGTGAAAAGTACTAAGTACACCTTATTTCATGCATTACTTGCAATAACTGTTTTCTGTAGTTACATTTCTGTATTTCTGCTGCACTATAAATATCTCCATGGGAGAGCGAGAGAGGTGCTAGAACAACCAGATGGCACTTGCTTATATTTATAAAATTCACGTCTGGTGATAAACTATATGAAACATGATAAAAGATTAAGAAATACCTGCACTATAGTGAGGAATAAAGGTTTAAGGGTTTTCTTTGAGGTTATAATCTCAGGTAATGTTTTAAGACCTAAAGCTGGATGATGCCAGTTGTCTGTAACTTGCAGAATGTTGGCCTCATGTAAACTAGAAATGAGCTAGCCTAATCTCTGATTCTAGGTATATTCACATACATACATAACTGTTAGCATGAAAATAATAGTTCTATGATTACAAAAGTACAGTGCTTTTCATAATCAAGTTTTATTCAGGACTATTTGCCCTCCTACTTTACCCTCGTGCAGCTATGAAAAATAATACTTTTAAATTTACCAAACAAAATCTCCTTTTGTGTCTTGGTTCTGCTCCTGCAACAGTTGAAGTACTTCCTTCACATAGTGTGAGATTTTCTTTTTTCACCCTCCTCTAGGAGATTTGCACACATAAATGCCATTAAAAGACGCAACGAGTTCAAGTTCACTTCTGAAGAAAAACTACCAAAACCCAGTGCCAGACCTGGCTGAAGGGATCCCAGATCCTCATCCACTACAGAGGGACATTTTGTCACTTATTAGCACTGCTTCCCTTTCGAGANTTGCTCAAACCCAGCAATACCTAAAATTCCTTTGACTAACTGGGTAATACCTGTAACGCAAGTATTTACACCTGAGCCCGTTACTCCCTCATAGTCAAGAGAACTCATACCCAGAGAATGATTAATCTCATCAAAAACTAAAATAGATCAGATAAACCACACCCTACAACACACCTTTTTCTATTTGCTCTAAAAAGAGCTCTAGATGACCAACACAGATTAACAGTGTCTAAAGTACAATATCTAAAGGTAAATGAGATACCTAACATTAGGTTTCTTGTATGCGAAACTCCCAGCTGCTGAAGTATTATACCTTTTTCTGCAAGACTGAGGACCCCATTAAGTGACTTGTGTCCTATGAAAATATTTGCTCACTGGTATGGTGTGTAAACACAAAGACTATCCTATTAGGGTTTCTGCAGTTCTAGGAAGCAATCTCATATTTCTTGGCATAAACCCATTCCAGTTTGTCATCATACCATCTGCACTATGCACACCACCCTCAGGTATGACCTGCTGTTAGTGGTCACACCAGTGCCAAATAGGGAAATTATACAACCTCCCAAATCTTACCTGAAATTCCTCAGGTTATACAGCCTTTACTTAAATTATCCCTTTTGACTTCTTCAGTGCTCTGAGAGTGCATGCTTAGCTACCTACCCCTTAGGATCCCAAGTCTTTTTCAGAGCTACTGTCTCACTGTAACGTCCCTGTTGCTGTAAACATATTGCATTTTTGCTCCTAGATGTGCAACTTCCAGTGAAGTGATTCAGCCACGTCTCACAGAAACACCAAGACACGGATGTGAGTACTTCAGAGCCCTGTAAGGTTCAGCAAACGATGCCCCATTACCATCCTCATTTCCACTCCTCCTCTTCTCCCCTCTTCATTTGCTAGAGTTCACTCCAGTCTATTCTTCCTCAACCCCTTCCTTGGGCCCTACCAACTCGACCTAATCTCCTCCACTCCCGCTGTCGTTCCCCATGTCATGCTTTACCTGCTCCTTTCATCTCATGTGATACAAGGAAGCTAACACTACCCCATTTACGTGGGATAATTTTTCCGCCCTACCTTGCTGCTCCCCCATTTCTCCATTTACCTCCCACCTATCCGACAGGTCGTTTTCAAATGCCATCTGTGAACTTTTCCCCTCATTTCAATCTCTGAAATCAGCTTAAAATCCACCTCGAGTACTTTACTTCAAAACAGCTTTTGCAAAATCCCAAATGACCCATTTCTGACACGAGCTCAAAACCAACGCTCTCCTGATCCCCTTCCATGTTGCCACCTGCCTGCCCATGTGGCAGGGCCTTTTTCTCCAAGTTTCCACTTCCTTGATGACAACCGCCTATATACGGCGGCCAAAACATCTTAATATTTGCTTGATGCTCCTCGTGGTGCACCTGCAGTCCCCAGTGGGCTGGGGCTGAGGAGAAGGGCCTGGGGTCTCGGTCGAGGTGATGAGAGGAGCCCCGGGAGGG
>VZSZ01008628.1:73748-140969 GCA_013398815.1 Ibidorhyncha struthersii | reverse complement strand
CCCCCCCCGTTTTTTTTTTTTTTTTTTCTTTTTTCCCGTGTGTTCCTTCCTCCCGCCGTGCGGTTATCTCGCCATGACTATTGTATTTATCCGTTTCTGCCTCCCCGTACATCCTCTCTGGCTCTCTGCCCGCTGGAAGCGGGGAGGATGGGGAGAGGAAAAACGGCCGCTTCTCCTCAGCGGNTGGGTGAGGAGGGCTGGCGGGGCTTCCTGTGGTAAAATAATGTCAGTTGTCAAACCAGGCACCGGGGCGTGCACAGCTGGTGAAATTGGAATTTCACTAGCTGTGGGGAAAAAAAAACAAAAAACCCGAACAAACAAACCCAAACTTCCAATGTAAAGCTTGTATTTTGTGGAAGGTTGATCTTGATAATCAGATTTGACCTGCATCCATCCATCTGGCACGTTTATGTTGTTTATCTCTTCCAGTCATTTAGAAGAAGAAGGGAAGAAAGAAAATTACTTGAAACAGCAGGTCTTTTTTTAGGGAGAGGAAAGGGTGAAGGGCACTGTGCTCTTTTATTCCTCGGTATCGCTGTGTGTATGTATAGCACCAAATGTAAATAAGTCTCCTGTTCCACACTGTTTTGGGTAGTGCTGATAGGCTCAAGGTCCTGCATGGACCCTCTTAAAACAGTAGGTCAGTTTTGCCTCTGTTCCAGTTTATAAATTCGAAACTGAACTGGATAATCTCAGGGGTATGTCCTTTAACCCTCTATCCTCAGGTTACACTGTGTGGATATTTTGGAAGCTTGGAGTGGTTGTTCTGTTTGGTTGGTTGTAATATTTTGCCCCTGCCTGCAAGCCTTGCTTTAAACCAAGGTGACCATTTATTTTCAGGAAGCACGTGTTTGTTGGTGTGTTTTTTTCCCTCCCATGTTTCATTCTGTTATCATCCTTCTTTCAGTTTCTGGATGGATTTTATTTAATTTGGGTCTCAGAAAGCAGCTGTGGCTCTTGTTCCAGAGCAGACTTCTTGGAAATAAACTGTTCTCATGTTTTGGTCTAGCAAGGCTGTTGTTGTAAGGAAAAAACTGTGTTTGATCACTTTTCCAAAGTAATGGACAGAGAAAATGGTGGGCTGGATTCTGGAGTCTGCAGTGCAGGCTGCGTTTGGTTATGGTCTTTCATCTAATTTTTCTGGTAATCTACTGTTTTTCCACTCTGTCTGTCTAAGGTTTCCAAGGAGTGAATGGAAGTACCATTTGATAGTACTATCTGCCTGGCACTAATCTAGGAGTTGCCGTTCTTAGCAGTACTTAGCATGAAGTCCAGGAACATCTCATTTAGACATTAGAAATTTTTTGTACTGCTTTTTGAATAGGGTAGCCTATTGGTTTAAACTGAGTAACTTTATGATTTAAGGTTTATGTTAATACCACTGAAGAAGGAATTTAGTGTAAAGCCACAGGGATCTTCTCTTGTGTAGTAAACTGCCATAACTGGTATAACCAGTCACGTTTTTTCCCATGGCAAGCTCTGCTGGAAGATGATGTGGCAGTTAAATGCTGTGAAACCTTGGTCTAAAAGATTTTCTGAAGTTTATTTACTGTCAAAACTTCGTAGGTGAAACATTGTTATTTCCAGAAAGGCTCAAACAACAGTGTACTCAGGAGTTAGATGCTGGTAATTGGAATTTGCCACCTTCTAAATTGAGAAAGAATTAAGTGCTTTTTAGACAATGGTGATTTCTTCCATTGTGTTTGTGGGAGTTCATTCAAAGATGCACATTACTGAAGGTTTGCAGGTTCAAGAGGACTAGTTATGACTGTATGGAAGGGGGAAGGTTTCTTGAACATTTCTATTTTACAAGATTATATTACTGGGATGTGGAGGGAATTACATAGTGCAAAGTAAAATTCCTGTTGAACCCTGCTACAGGGTTGGGTTTTTTCCCCTTAGTAGAGTTTCAAGCCCACCTGTCTTGCCTGTTCTTCTTTGTTATCTGTACTCTACAGGGCTGCTAAATTGTTCTGACGAATTCCCAAGTAACCTTTTCTGGAAGAAATGAATAACAACAGCTCTTTTCACTCTTAAACTAGTGTTGAAAGCTGTTGGTACGAGTTGGCAGAAAAAAATGTGCTAATATCTCAGCTAAACTAAAAGTCGAGAAATGTCCTCAAAGACTTTAATACTTTTTTCAAAATCTCCTCCACCGGTGTTGCTCTGAAGTAGCTGGTTCTTTGAGATGTTTTGCCACTTCTCAATCATAAAATTACTCTAAAGATAAAATTATGCCACGTGATGCAGAAGCATTAAAAATACAAAAGCCTGGAGACTGAAGAATGTTAAAGAACCAAGCAGTCAAGAACAGTGGAAACATTTGACCTTTTACATGTTACTCGTAATAACAGTCTCACGGTAGTTTTTCCTGTGGCTATTGTTAGCTGTGGCAAACCGAGGGGCATTTTGACCAGTTATGCAATCAGTTACGTCAACCTTGGGAACTGTCTGTTCTGAGTCACTGAAACAGTACTCAGGTCCATCTTGCGAGTAGCTTCGTAGGGATCACCGCTGCTTTAGGAACAGTCGGCTAGTGTGCCAGCATCTGAGAACAGTTATATTAAAGTTGGGTGGACTATGCATCTGTGAAGAATATACAGCCTGTATTGATCATGGTGTTTCTCAAAGGGCAATGAGAGAAGATCACCGTGTATTGTTGTTGCTGTGCATGCTAAAACTGTTTTGTTAATCAAATCTCTTTTCCGTGGCTGTGAAATGATCTCCTGAGGGAATCTAGAGAAAATTATTTTCCTCTGTTCCCTCCCCTGGCGTTGTTTCCCCTCAGGTATAATAGCCTTGCTTCCTGGTTTCTGCATGTATGAAAAGGGAGGAGGGAGGCAGAAACTTGAGAGTGTTGACTGTGTCAGCAAATAGGGTATCTAAATAAGAGAGCCATTAGTTTGAACTTCTGAAACCATATTTGTTCATATTTATTATAGTACACACATGAAAAGAGTTTAATGATTTTTTTTTTTTTTTTTTACATCTGCTGCTTCTCTCATAGGTTCCACAAAGGGAAAGGTTCCTAAGATTAACTCTAGACTGATTATGTGTAGAATGTGTCACAAAAACCATCTTCATATTGTCTTTATAATCTATGCACAGCAGGTGTTCCATATGGCATTTTCTTTAATAGTATTTGGCTACTAAATTTAAAGATACTGTTTTTTCAAGTAAGAGAACAAATGTGTATTACAAAACAATTTGATAGTCATTTCAGAGAAATGAAGCGAGTCTGCATTTAGAATGAGATTAAATACTGGATTGCATATATCCCCAGCTTTGCTCATTTGCAGAGTGAAGTTAGACCCGCCACTCGACTACTTATTTTCAAATTATTCTTCCATAAAATGCACATAGTACTTATGATACTTACCTGGTTCTTTCCAAAGGGCATTCACTCAGTGTTCTTCACAAATGTAAGTGGAAAACTGGCGGTCGAGTAAAAGATGTTACATGAAGGCAAACTGATACGATGTGCTGTTCTTGTATTATTTTACAATAAGCAGCTGAAAAATCAGTATAATCTGAAAAAAGAAATTTAAAATTAATTTTATGTGTAATTAAATATTTGTGTCTACGTGAATGATGAAGTTCTGCACACGAGTTATCTAGAAAGAGCTATTGTTTGCTCGTCAATCTTCCACCTGTAAGTCTGCTAGCATGTATTTGAAATATTTTGTTCTGAGACTACATGTGCCGTTCTTATCAGTATTTTTGAGATAAACCACTGGTTTTAGGAATTTGTCATTCAACTGTTAAAAAAAAAAACCAAAAAACCCCACCTCAGCTCCAAGTGTCATTTCAATGTATGTTAATCTAGAAAGAAGATCACATCTGCCAGTAGGTTTGACTCGATAGTCTTTGGAATAGTATGATAAGCATGTGGTACTGAATAGACACAATTTTATTTTTTTTTGAGAGGAATATAATGGTTGACTTGGTCCCTGCACTTTGTGGGAGCAAACACAGGTTTTAAAAAACATTTTCCACTAGACCAGGTTGCTCAAAACCCCATCCAACCTGGCCTTGAACACTTCCAGGATTGGGGCATCCACAGTTTCACTGGGCAACCTGTTCCAGTGTGTCACCACCCTGACAGTAAATAATTTCTTCCTAATATCTAATCTAAATCTACCCTTTTTCAGGTTAAAACTGTTACCCTTCGGCCTGTCACTACACTCCCTGATAAAGAGTCCCTCTCTACCTGTTCTGTAGGCCCCCTTCAGTTACTGGAAGGCCATTATAAGGTCTCCTTGGAGCCTTTTCTTCTCCAGGCTGAACAACCCCAACTGTCTCAGCCTGAAAGAAGACAAAGGAATAGATGGAATGGAATAAATGAACTTTTTGCTGGGATGTGTCATAAACCCCGATAGAGAGGAGAAAGAAGTGGATGAAATTGTATATAGAAATTTTAGTTCCAGAAGTGCTTACAGTGAAAGCGAAAATTGGTTCCAGTGGGTTTACGGGGTGTGTCTGTGTCCTAAGCACAACGTATTACTCAATATGCGGTTGTATCTTTTTTTCCCAGTAATTCAACAGACCACCATGAAATCCAAGTTCTAAGAGAAGCAGAGTAGAGAAGTGCTCTTACTGCACGATTTAGCCATGTAGTTCAGTTTTTTTCATGCAGAAACAGTCATTTCTGTGTGCTCAGAGGACAGTGGTGAGGTTCTGGTTGAGGTGCTCAGTTGCTCTTTGGAGGTTGGTTCAATTCACTATCTGTACGGGGGTTTAATATTGAGAGACTTGTAATGTAATTTAGGCAGCACAGTTAGATAATTGGGGTCAAACAGCATGAATTTCTTTCCCCCTCAGCACCTCACAAGTATATAAATACAGCAGGACTCCCTCTCTGTGTAACAGATGCCGTTTCCCCCTGTGCTGCTTTTAAGAATGTATGAAACTTCTTCTTGGATGTCAACTCCTGAAATAGGTTGAAAGAGTAATAATTCTGTTGATACAACTTCTCCCTTATAAGAGTGCAATATATCTTCTGAGAAGTTCTGGATAATCTGTAAGATATGTTTCCCAGGACAAGAAGCAAAGCCGTGGATCTGTCTGAAACAAAGGAACAGATGAAATGTTGCAGTGGATGGAACGAACTGCTAATGCAGCACTTGTACACCAATTCTGCAAACTTTTTGAGTTAATAAAAAAGTATGTCAGTGAGTAGTCTAACGGAATGAAAGTACTCCTGGATTTAAAGCTAAGCATGGATGATTCTGCAGGTTTAGAACATCAATGATGAGTGTTAAGAGCTTTAGAGGAAAAATTGAATCTTGTCATTTGTCATATTTATATAACTTAAACTCTAGATTCGTTTTAGCTGATTTACAGTGGTAGCTATTCATGTAGTTAAGAGTAGGAATACTTGTAAGTCTGTGTATAGTCTTGATGCTGAATGCCTATATAGACTTAGACTTCAGTTTTCACTCTTTTCCTGCATTGACAGTACAGATAATTTGGATCAATAGGCTGCTCTATTCTCATTTGCTCAGAAAAGGAAAAGTGAAATGTGGTTTGAAGCTCCTGACTCATTGGGTCTGCATTTTTGTAACAAATAACCAGAGAAGATACAACTGCCCTGCCTAATCTTCGTCTTGCAATGAGACTGCTTCTTGCTTTGGCGGCCCTTTTACTTGATTCAGTTTGATCACAGCTTCCAGGGAGCAGAGTGGGGGAGATAGGTTGTCAGCTAAGAGGTGTTGAAGAGGCACAGATGGCGTTGATTCCCTCACCTAAGCACATTTTCTTCCCTTCAGAGTATTTTACGTAAGTGAAACTATCACTTTTAACTGTTACAGATAGAAGTCCTTAAAATTCTTCTTATTTTTTATTACTTAGTACCAATCTACTGTTAGTGTATTAAAAGTTTCTTGGAAGATTATTCATTTTAATAAAACTTATATTAAGTCAATCAAATGCAACGTGATTCTGTCATATTTGAAGTTAAAAGTTGCAGGATTTTCAAGGTGCAGAGTCTGTTGTGATTTGGAGAACCTCAGAATATATTAGCTGCTTTGAAAGGAAGATAAACTGAGAGGTGCAATCAGTGATAGTGCAGACTCTTCTGTGTCTTTTTTTGATGAACACTACTTTTGTATAAGGCGTGCTGAATTCTGCTCTGCCTTTCATTCAGTTCCCTTTTGATTCTGGATGCATCTCAGAAGAGTGTGTTGTTCAATCTACTGCCTTCCTACATAACTATGGCAGGTCATCTTTAGATGTTAAATTTGATCTGTAGATCAGCATTTGTAACATTTTTGCAAGGATTTCAGCTCATTTCTTGGTTCTGAGAAGTTGTGATTAGATCAACAGTTCATTTTAGATAGCCTTCACAGTTAAAAAGATTCTTGTTTGCTGTCTCTGGTTGCTTCCTGCTTTCTACTACAGGATCTGTTGGCTAAGCTATTAAGAGCACAGTAAGAGCTGTGTAACCAATGCTCAACCAAGGACAGATATTTGAATTAGGGGAAAATGTGTTTGTTTTTTAATTGATTTCCCCATAACCTAGGTAAGCATTAAGATCTGAATTTCACCTTGCCACACGATGCTTCTTGCATTTATGCTCACTGGAAAAGAAAAATTATCTGAGTGACATTGATATACAGAATTGTTTATTATCAATTTAGCTGTTGGAGAGAAGGCATTCATACTGTCTTTTTTTTTAATGAATAATCTTCAGATACTACTTGTATAAAGTTGTTCAGCTCATGGGAAAAGCTGCAACAAAGTATAATAAAGCTAAAAAAGAGAAGCAGGCATGTACAAATGTTATATAGAACATGAGCTGGAACGTAAGCCTATAGGGTATGCTGCAGTTTAAATCACGCAAAACACCATGATAGCACTTTCCTGTTTGCACAGAAGAATATAGGTGGTGTATTCAAATGGTCTTGGAGAATATACAGAATCAGAGGATTTTTCCAAAGGAAGAGAAATGCTATTCACTAATGAGAGTGCCCTCCTATCAATTTACATTCCAGTATCATGGCTAATAAGATATCTCAGTAGGAAAACAGGATAGTGTGCCCAAAATATTATGAAGTTCTGTGTGCATTCCAGTTATCCTGGCTACCTGTGGAAATAATTTGTGGGTAAATAGCCTACAACCCAGATAAACTCTGCCACAGATGCAGAGGTGCCATAGTTGGCTGTTTGCAGGGCCATCTTGGTTCCAGCATGTCTTGTTAGCTGTGGCAGAGCACTGCATGAATGCAGCTGTACCGCTTCTGAAGCCAGGCTGAGTCTAGAAACAGTTAGGCTGTATTTCACATTGTCCAGGCTGATAGGCTGCGACAGTCCTCTCTGGTGTCAGTCTGCAAACAGGGAGATTTGTGGAACGTGATGCTGAGGCTTCTTGGCAGCTCCTCAGAGGGCCTGCTACAGATTTTCAGGGGTTTGGCAGGGCTTATGAACCCAGATGGTTCTGTATGGAAATAGATGTTTCAGCACTGTGGTCCCTTGTGTTCTGGGCAGACTTAAGAATAGGGCCAGCTCAGGTTTAACGCTGAAACTGAGGTAGCATCTCAGAATGGTCAGGGTTGGAAGGGACCTCTGGAGATCATCTAGTCTGTCAGTCTCAAAATACTGGGAAGCACTCGCAGAATTACTGAAGCTGTGTGTGGACTTCTTCAGGAAACCTCAGATCCACCACTGTGCAGCAATAAATGTGGATTTGCATACAGTCAGCTGTAATGTAGCAGTGCTTTCCCTAGCATGCTCTATGTTTGCTCCCTCCCCGCCCTATCTAGAGTATCCTTGCCTTTTGTTAGCTAAGATAAAGGCTGTTTGTCATGGAGATCACAAATGTTGCATAACTCTTTGTCATCAAAGATAATGGAAGCTTTCTGATACAAATGCTTTCCCTTGAGGTGGTGAATGCTATTTTATGTCAGTGTAATATTATTTCTTGAAACTTTTTTTTTTTCATTTTAATACACTGGGAAGAAAAAAATGTCCCTTACATCAACTCCTTGTGGCAAATTAATCTTGGTTTTATATATAAAACCGTATGATAACATAGGTTAATTTTGATTGTAGTGTTTGGGGAAGGTATTGGTGGACTCTAGTGTCATGTGCTTCCATTGTAGTCAGCTTTGGCAGAGCAACTCTCCTGTTAATTCTGTTCCAGACATTTATGTCTTGTTCTTTGAAAGCATAACAGAGTTCAAAACCTAAAGTAGTCAAAAGGTTTTGTGCTCACTTCTTGGTCTGTCTCTGCAGCCTCAGGGCTAGTGTTTTGCAACTGTATGGATTCTTTGTTACATGGTTATGAAGTGTTCGTTTTAATTCCTTGATAGTTGCCTGGGCTGTTTCCAGCCCCCTTTTATTAGCATCTCTCACTTTTTGTGGCTAAACTTATGACTGTGGGATATCTTGATAAAATCTCAATGCTTTCAGATCCCAGATGCTTTTAATAATGTCCTTTGTTACAGTTGAACTAATATCTTAACCCTTTTTGGTTCCTGGACTTGGAATAGACCATAACAACACATGAAGTTAGAGATTATATAAATAATGGCCCTGTTAAATGACTGGAGGGACAGTTACATTGTACATGTAGCAGTATCTAAAGAATGAAAACTGTTCATGTTAAAAGTTTTGGCTATGAATGAAAATAATGTGATTAAAAGCTGAAAAGATTCTAGATAACTGTAGGTAACTATTAGAAAACATGCTATACTCTTTTTTTTTTTTCTTCATTTGTTTGGTTGGGTTTTTTTGGGTTTTGTTTAGCTACAGTGGTCCTGGTGCAATGTTACTCTGCTGTCCATTTATACCATTCTTGTGGAAAGTCCTCTGCATTAAACCAACAGTAGCAGCAAACTTGCTGCTCTCCAATCTCATCTTCTTTCACATTGTACTAATTTTCACAGAATCACAGGTTGGAAGGGAGCTCTGGAAAGCCCAGCTAGAGCAGGTTGCTCGGAGCCATGTCCAGTATAGCGTTCAGTATCATCAGGGATATTAAAGACTTGAACAAGCTGTCTCACCTAGCAGCTTGTTCCAGTACTTGACCATCCTTATGGTGAAAATTTTCCTGCTTATATTAAGTTGGAATTTCACATATTCTTGCTTGTGTTTGTGTCCACTTGTCCTTCCAATGTGCATCTTTGAGAAGATTTTGACTGTTTGCTCTACATCCTCTCATTAGGTAGCTGTAGACAGCAATAAGACCTCCTGTTAGCCTGATGGTCTTATAGCTAAATAAGTATTTTATGGGGTCCAGACCCTGACTGGTGGACACGCTCCAGTACGCCGGTGTTTTTCTTGTATCGAGAGCACAAAACTGGATGCTACTCCAGATGTGGCCCCACAAGAGGCTGTAAGGATACTATGGGACACCATGACAAAGGCATTGTTAAAATCAGCATACAGCATCCACTGCTCTCCCCTCATTCACTAGAGCCAGTCATGTCACAGTAGAAGGCATTCGGGTTAGTCAGGCATGATTTGCCCTTGATAAATCCGTACTGGCTGTTCCCACTCACCTTCTTGTCTTCCATGTGGCTGGAAATGGTCTCCAGGAGGGTTTTCTCCATGATCTTTCCAGGAACTGAGGGTGAAGTTGATGGGCCTGAAGTTTCCCTGATCTTCTTTGCTATGTTATTTGAAGATGGATATAGTGTTTGTCTTTCTCCAGTCATCAGCCACCTCTTTTGATCACTGTAACATCCAAGAGAATAGAGAGAACATTGTTGAAAGGACATAAGCCAGCTTCCTCAGCACTCCAAGATTCATCCTCTCTGGTCTCATGGACTTGTGTATGTCCAAATGGCTTAGGTACCTCTTAACTCAGTCTTTCTGTAATATCAGTAATGATACATACCCGCAGGCCCTGACAGTAGGCTCGGAGAACTAGAGTCACAGGGCAGACCTTCCATTGAAAACTGAGGTAAAAATGTACCTCTGCCTTTCCATATTCTCTGTCATGCTGTGGGCCTGTGTCTTCCTTAGGCTGCTTTTTGGTGCCACTCTTTTTACAGAGCACTTCTTGTTGCCCTTTGCATCCCTTGCTAGGTTCAACCCCAGCGTGGCTTTGGGTTTCCTAACTCCATCCCTGTGTACCCAGGCAATGCTTTCGCATTCTCTTGAGTAACCTGTCCCTGCCTCACTCTTCTACATCCATTAGTTTTGCATTTGAGTTCATTAAAATTAATCTATCCTGGCCTTCTGCCAAAGGTGCTCAACTTTCTGCCCATAGAAATGGGCTGTTCATGTGCTTTGAGGAAGCTGACCTCGAAGATCACACAGTGGTCCTGAGCTCCTCCTGAAAACCCAGTTACAGATATGACATATTTAGTAAAACTGGATGTTTCTTAAAAATAAAATCCTAACATTACAAGATGCATTTGCTCTAGAACTCAGATACAAACGTGCAAATTCCTTTAACAGGACATCAACTACATCCAGCTCAAGTAAATATTCCTTTATTATGTTCCTCTACCTTTGTTTCTGATTTTAAGTTCTATGTTAATATATACCGTTTCAATTTCAGTAGACCTTAACTGTGATGCTGAAACATAAAATACGAATTAGTTTACAGTGCTGCAAATATTTCACAAGGGTATCTAACTTGAAACAAGGTCTGTGTAGTGGAAATCGTTTAGGGTACCATTGAGATCAGTGGGACCCAAAGCAAATGCACGTGTGTGGTCTAAATTAACAGCTAAAAGAATGGCATGATAGTACTGGACACCTAGGTTTTCCAGAGTGTTCTCGGTTACTGAGAAGGATGAAAATCAGGTTGGACTTCTAAGGCATAACTGGTTTCTTTATGAAAGTTCCTTGAACAGCATCTGGAATGAATGAGATCCAGGAACGTTTCTTGGTGTAAATTATAGCTGAAATACTGCAAGCCTTATCAAAAGTTGTGTGATTCTTTTTGAGCAACCACAGTTCTGTTTACTCAATGTTAGTGCTTACTAAGCTGTCTTTGTACAAATTGAATTCTCATTTAGGACCAAAAGCTAGCTCTGTACTGGAAATAAAACAGGCCCAGGGATTGAGCTTGAGCACTGGGCTGCTGCTTGTTCTTGCTGTTTAATTGCTGCAGTCTCCCTGGCGTGCTTTTTGTCTACACCACCTCGAGCTCTCTGGGACCTTTCTCTCTCCTGGCATGTTTTGGGTGATACAACATGCCAGGAGCATTTCCAGCAGGCAGTGTAGGTAAGACTCCGCTTTTCTTTCCTTCCAACCTATTTGGCCATACAACACTGTCCCAGCAGGCCTTGTAGCCTCAAACACCTCAAATGCCATCATGTCACACAGCAGGACAGGGAATACATGCTCTCATTTTCATACCATGAAAACACTGGCCTAATAGCTGTGATACAGTTCTCAGTTTGAACTAAAACATTCCCACAAATAACATCTTGAGGGCATAGGGCTGCTATGGAGGACTTAGAGGAGTATAACTAAGAAGATCCCAGAGTCAAAATATAAGGTCAGATGTTTAGAAAGAAAGAGCATGAGCTGTGCTTGCAAATGAGAGCTGTTTCACCATGACCCTGATGTATTTTTCCTTTTTTTTTCTTTTTCTTTTTAGGGACATTGATTTCCAGGAGAGTCAGGTGGACGTGTACAGTGTATAAGGTCAGTGCTTCAGACCTGTTCCCCGTGCTGGTTGTTTACACTTTGTTCCACATAATACACGTGTTATTCCATCTAGATAGACTGTTCTTTGCATCCTGTCAAACTAAGTGTGTCACTGAATAACTGAGTCATGGATGTGTATACCAGCTAAATCCTGTGTTCTTATCTCACTCACACACACCCACAGTTGACTTAAGGAGGACCAGTATTAAAACAGTGAAGTCAAGCATAAAGGTGTTAGAAAACTGGAGTTAATTCTGCCTCTGCCTTATGGCTCCAGAAACTACAGCAAAACCATGATTGGTGCTGTCCCTTCTGTATATTGTCTTACTCAGTGGTGCTATAATGCAAACAGCAATCTGAAATGGTTCTTTCTTCCTCTTTGTTTGTTGTTTGTCTGTTGGGCTTTACATTTAAACTCTGCTCTGAAGACAAGTTTAAGAATTTTCTTGTGGTCTCTCTTCTGCAGTGCTTATGTGCACTTCACAAAAATTCCAGTTCAGGAAAATTTCCTGCTCTGATATAATCTTGCAGCATCTCATGGAACTTTGCCAGGAAGTTTCACAGGTACTGACAGTAGAGAGGTTAGAATCGGAAATCCGGGATTTGGCTCCATTCAGCTCCAAATGGAAGTGAATGTGTTCCACAGTTGCAGGAAGCACTCAGGTTGTTTGCATTCCCTGGTTCAGGTTCCTGCAATCTGTTGTAGTCCCTTTGCTGCTCCAGTGCTAACCATACCGTCTGTCAGCAGCACCGTGCTAGATATTTTTCCAGTGTCACGTGTCCCCCTTGCAGCCCCTTTTCTCTCTCACCCAGATTAATGCCAAAGTTCAGTTTCAGCACCATTACCTTCCTAGCTGCTTTTTCCATTACTGTTTTCTCAGTCAATCAGCTTCATTTCTCAGGGCAGCCTGTCGGTGTGTTCCTTCTGTGCTGGTGTTACTGAAGGCTGTTTCTTGGCAGCACCATCTGACCAGCTTCTTTTTGGTCTGGTCTATAATCATGCTGCAGTGCCTTTGTTTGTATGCTGGCTGTGTGCTGGAGAATAGACCCCTCTCTGAAAGCAGCAGAGACGCCAGGTGCTTCTTGTTTATAAGGAATGTCTGGCTTTGCTTCTAAATTTGGCCTGGAAGGAGTGTGCTTGGTTACTGGTGGGAAGTGATGCCTATGGTCAGCTCAATGTATAGTAGGAGACTTGAGTATCCAAACTGGAGATACTAACTTACAAAATCCAAAAGCATACAAATTGTATTCTGTCCTCAGGACAGAAAAACCACCTGGTGGTTAAATTGCATGTCCATGGCTCAAGACATGATGTAGCTAGTGTTTATAAAAAACAGATCAGTGGGACATGGGCGAAAAAAGTAGCTGAACTTTGTTGTGGCTAAAACTTTGGGGAAAAAAAGCTTGACTGAGAAAGATGCCTAGCATGGACAATTTTGGCTTGCCTCATCAAAAGTCACTGAATTTATGCCAGGTAAATTTGCTTTTGCCTGGAAAACCTGCTAACATATAATAATTGGCAACATTCGTGACACCACTTAGATGTGTTTGTCATAGATTTAAGTGAGAATTGTGTGTTACATAAGGAAAGCATGTAGCCCACAGATAGAAAAGTTTTCTGTCTAACGTAGTAAACAAGGTGCTACAATATAGTAATTTTCTATGTGAAAAGGTAGGGGCCTTCTAGTGTCTAACTTGAAAATTGTATTTTAAAGGTGTGTGTATTAACTGATAATTTCGTATTTTATTGCAGTGTCTGAAGAAAACAAGAAACATGGAAGGTCATAAGTAGTAAGTACCTTCATCATCTTTTCTTCTTCTAAAGAGCTAATGGTGTTTGGCACATTGATTTGTCACTGCCTAAGTCTTATCACACATTATGTGCTGGCATCTAGTATTTATATGAAGTCACTGGTAGACATTCTGTTTAAAAAGAATAAAAAAAAAAAAAAGAAAAAAGAAAAACTGCCAAAAAAAGGAAAAACAAGTGAATTGACTAGATGGAAAAATAGCATATGTTATCAACTTCCTGCTTAATGGAAAGAAATGTATGAACTGTCGTATTCCAAGAGGTTTATCTGTGGTTGTCAACTTCAGAATAAAGTACATCCTTGTTTTAGTTTTATTTTCTGATTGCTTAGCAAAACCTAAATATGTCCATGATTGTTTGGTACAAAATACATTTTAAAAAGTATCAGCAAGTGTCTACCAGTAAAAATTGTCCACCAACTATTTTGGTAATGTGATTATAAATCTTTTGTTATCTTAAGCATAAACAGGAGCCAGTAAATTCTCCAAATGACATTAGAAGCTGAATTTGTCTGCAGTGGTAAAATTATATTCCTCTTATTCCTTCAATTGGTTTATCAGTCTCTAATTCAGGAATCTGTATCAATCCCAGCATTTTGGGGTGTGGGTTT
This sequence comes from Ibidorhyncha struthersii, assembly GCA_013398815.1. Classification (NCBI taxonomy): domain Eukaryota; kingdom Metazoa; phylum Chordata; class Aves; order Charadriiformes; family Charadriidae; genus Ibidorhyncha; species Ibidorhyncha struthersii. Next base: position 126,942 of record VZSZ01008628.1, on the reverse strand, counting down.
AGGTTTTTTTTTGTGACCTCATATTAATAACTCATTTATTATTACTCCCACCATGCCCCCAGAATTTCTAGTGACCTCAAGTGAGGTAGATATTAGGGCTGGTAGACATCAGATGATGTCGGTGTTTTCTTCACTTGACTACTGAACTCAGAGATCTGTTGTTTGCACAGCTGTAGCACAAGTTAAAGCACACAACTAGCCAGACAGCTAAGCTTTTTACTGCCTTGTGAGCAGTTTGATTATTTTTTTTTAATTATTATTATTTTTAAAGTAATGCTGTTTTTATTAAACTCCCATATTTTCTCATAATGCAGGGAATCTTCTTGTTATTTATTAGAGGTTGTAGATTTTGTCTTTTAAAGGTGCAGCATACATGGGATCAATATAGGCTTTACCTAACTTGAGAGGCTGTCTTGTTGTCAGAGTGCGTAATGGTTGGTTTGTGCAGAATTCCACTTGAAAGGTGGTATGTTTTGCATGTGTTGTTTATTTTGTGCTGTAGCACAAAAAAAGGCCTTTACTTTAATTTTAATGAAATCCATAAATTAAACTTTTGGAACTAATGTTTGGGTAGAATTAAATGGGTGAATATCTTTGTTTTTAAAGTTTGGGGAAGAAGCCAGGAAGTGCTGTGTGTAAGTGCATTTTGAATTTTGTCCTTGCTCACTTCCAGTTTAATTTCTTACCATCTCTTTGGTGATTAAGGCGCTGTCTCCTAACTTGCTGATTAAAAATAACTGAAGCAAGTAACAAAATCCAGAGAAACAAACTTCCTTTTCAGGTTATACTGTGTCACTAGTAACTATGTAGGGCAGATGTGCCACCCTTTAGGGGAACATGTGTACCAATGGCTTGTTGTTTCAGAATTGCTGTAGTATTTCATAGCAAGCATATGTATCTTTGTGTCTCAGTACGCAACTTGGTGTGTATGTTAGATCTGAGGACCTCTTGGGGTAGCATCCCTGAGCTGTGTGTGTTGTGTGAACTGAGCTAGTAGGCAGTGTCTCAGGAATGTCCCACAGTTTGTCACTCCACAAGTGGAGGGTGTCTTTTTTTTGTCTTGTTTTTTTTTTTTTTTCTTCAAAATAAGCTCAACCTCTTTAATTTTCCCGGAGTATTTAACATAGTGAATTTTAGCAACTGTTTACTTCTAAAGATCTGCAAAATCACTGCAGCTTTCTGCATATGGACATAGAGGAAAGGGCATGTACTTCTGCAGAAATTAATAATGGAATAATTCTTCCTGAAAGAAATCAAAATTTCATTGTAAGGCTATATTTTCTATTAAACCATCTTCATATGGTTTAAAAATTGTGGAGTATCGAGTTTGTCTTTAGATTGCACTTTTTATTAGGTTAGCTAGAGGAATGCAGAAGCATCTGTCAGTAGGAAATAATCCTTGAAATAAAGATTACATGTTACGCACACTCAGTTGGCATGTATTCATCGCATAAAGAAAGATGTGAGCTATCTATCTTGCACATAGCATGCTCAAAAGAGATGGATGTTCATCTAATTCTTTATTATTCAATTGTAAAAAAGGGAGGGCAAGAAGTAGTCAAACTCCATTCATAAAATGACCTTTGTGAAATCTTAACACTGCTGAAATTGCATGAAAATTGCTGCCTGTTTATGCAACTATGCTAGTTCACTTGAAACTCCTCTGTTAGTTGTAAAAATAAAAAGTTATTCCATGGGCTATAAATCATTCCATAATGCATTGGGAAGAATTCTTTGCAGCTGATTATTTGGCAGTACTTCACGCTAAAGATATTCAAACTGAAAGCTGTGTATTATTTTCCAAAGTAGGATGGGAAATACAGTAGTAATTTAATTGCTTTGTTATTAATGCATAATGAGGAAATGCATGTTAGAATATACGTGTCTGTATGCAAATACAATATTCTTGATGGAAATGTATTAATCTAGTGTGCTTTACTTACTTTCTTAAGCATCCTATTGAAGTTTTGTAATTTTGTTTCTTAATATTCTAGCAATTATCCAAGGGAATTTTATGACCAATATGCTCAAAGCCAAGAAAAATCTGTGGTCAATAAAATGCAACAGAAATACTGGAAAACAAAACAAACCCTTATAAAAGTTACAGGAAAAAAGGAAGATGAACATGTTGTGGCTTCAGATGCAGATCTGGATGCAAAACTAGAGGTCTGTATTGTCTACATAATATGTATTCTCTGTTAATTTTTAATATGTTTTCATTTCCATCGAGCCTCTAATATGTGATCACATAGTATATAAAAATGCATATACATTTTTATCATTATTTTCTTGTAATATCTTTTCCAATTTTTCACAAAAGTACCTATGTAAATACGGGGCATATAGTGCATTTTGTAACACAAAACCCCACGTCCCTCAGACTTCATTTGGAACCTACATCTCTTGTATCTGTTGTCATGTTTTGGGGGCGGGTTGTTTTATTGTTGTTGTTGGCAGTGGGGAGCAGGCGATTGTCCTTTGTGCTTATATGTGTCATTCTTATCCTTTGCTTATACCAATTTAAGATTATTTTTTTTTTAAATACTATTCTATAGTATATACAAAGGACATTCTTTAATACTGTTTTAAAATACCACATATACCAGAAAACCATGCAATATACCAAAAAGGACCGAGGTGCATAGTGTGCTCTGCTCTCTGGAGCTTTTGTGCAGATAAGTGGGTTTTGACATGACCAAAGAAGCTTGCAAAGGAAGACACTTACTGTGCCAGTAGCCCATTTTGCTTATATTTGTGTAACACTTGATACAGTGGAGTTTAAGTTACAGATGGGACGTTTTAGATGGACAGGCAGAATGAGTAGTAATCTCCTAGAAACAATCGCCAGACTTCATCAAGACTGGCTTTTTTTTTTCCTCTACTTCCATTAGAAACTGCTGCTTTATAAATTTGGTTAGAAAACTGGAGCTATGTCAGTAAAAAGTTCAGTTTAAATCAATAATTTCCTATGTTGGCATACCCATGCAAGTTTGTTCCACTAGATTTTTGCAGTATTAAAAATTCAGTATACATATTGCCACATGATAAACACAATAGATGTTATGATAACTTTTTGCTCTGGTGTGAGTTTTTTAGGAACAAAGATTTGTAAATCTTCATATGTATCCAAAGATATAAATAAATAAAAAAAAACCCAGCATGAGTAGTTCGGTTAACTATCAGCTGTTTAGAATAGATATGTTTCCAAAATTATTTTTGTCTTTATTTTCCTTTTGTAAGTTATGATTAGTCTGTCTGTAGTTTCAGTGAACAACTTAAAGTAAAGCACAATTGATAAGGAAAGATTACTCTTTGTTCAAGAAGAAAATAATGAACCCTAATAATTTCTACAAAAAATAAAGCTCTTTCTTGTATTTTAATTGTCGGTGTTTCTTGCATACGCTTACAATTTTTTTGTGTATGTTGTTTCAACTTCAGCTGTTCCATTCTATTCAGAGGACATGTATGGAGTTGCTGAAAGCGATTGAACTGTATCAAAAAAGGATTTGTTGTAAGTATAATCAAATACAGTTGTTAAAGTGATAAGGTCGTCTGCATTATGGAATAATCAAACAAGTGGAAAAGTAAAAGTGAAAATGAGGAGCTACTAGTTTCATCCTAGTTAAAAATAAAGATAACATTCCTTGCAGACTTGCTTATTTGCTTGAAGATCTCCTAGTTCTTAATTTTTTTTTTTATTTTTGATATTTTTGACATTTTGCAGTGATAGGTAGCAATAATTATGGGAGAAAGCTTACGCTTTGAGTTTTTTTTCCATTACTTCCTTGGCTTGTTTAAATTCAGAAGTGTCTTGTCTTAGAAATCCTAACTCTGTTCTGAACTGTTTTATTTAGTTAGTCTTTTAATCAGGATTGACTATGAAGAATATTTGGCTTATTAATAGATTTAGAATTAAGTAATCCATGCTATTACGATCAATTTGATAATGCTGACTTGGCTGTAACAGGTGTACAGTAATTAGTGACAGTCATTAGTGAGAGCCAGGGACCTCATTTTGGAAGTTTCAAACACTGCCTTGTATTAAATGACCTCTAAAGGTTCTCTGCAATCAATATTGTTTGATTCTCTGCTGCTGTTGATGTCTGGCCTAGAAAAGAGAACCCAGCTTTGGAGACATATTTCAATTTACTTTCTTTTGTGGAATATTATCCATATTTTTTCCAGTCTTTCCTTTTTCTTTTGCCTGTCCAAAGAGAGTCAAGAGATAATGTTTCAGGATCTGGAGGTAAAATTAGAGTACAGAAAGGCTGAGGCAGTTGGGTCTTTTTAGTCTAGAGGAAAGAAGACTGAGGGGGGATCTTATCAATACTTATAAATACTTAAAGGGAGAGTACCAGGAGGATTGGACAGTCTTTTTTTAGTGGTGCCCAATGACAGAACAAGAGGTAATGGGCACAAACTTGAACATAGGAAGTTCCATCCTAACATGAGGAGGAACTTCTTTACTTTGAGGGTGGCAGAGCACTGGAACAGGCTGCCCAGAGAGGTTGTGGAGTCTCCCACTCTGGAGACATTCAAAACCCGCCTGGACGCCATCCTGTGCAACCTGCTGTAGGTGACCCTGCTCTGGCGGGGGGGTTGGACTAGTTGATCTCCAGAGGTCCCTTCCAATCCTGACCATTCTGTGATTCTGTGTAATAGTTTATTCAGTTCAAGAAGTGTTGCATCAGAGATTTCACCTGCTACTCTGCAAAGTTGTGCATGCAGCATGTTCTACCAGACTATGCTATGAGTCTGCATTGGATTTGACTGTCAACATTTGGAAAAATGACAGGAGGACTTCAAAGTCTTCTTTCATTATATTAGTCCATTCTTACTATTGACAGTGCGAAGAAATTGGTACTATAGGAGTCAGCTGCTTTGGAAGACTAATAGATGAGGCCATAATGAAATGTTTTTGTGAGGATGGGAGATCATGAAGACTTATGGTCCCAGTTTGGAAGTAGTCAGTAAATCAGTGTAAAAACACTTTTATTTTTCTTCATCTTCTTGTTTAAAAAACAGCCAGTTAATTTGAAATAAAGATATTTCAGATATTTGAAATATACATTAAATAGCGTTTTAATTGTGTGGAATGTTAAAGTTGTAAAATAATCCTGCGAAGTAATTTGAAAATGAATGTTCTTTAAAATGATTTACTAGATTTTTACTAGATTTTTCATATGAAAAATTCAATTCTGTATTCAACCATTAAAAATGGAGAGGAGGAGAAAAGCAAGGGAATGAGCTTTGGGTAGTATAAGTCAGAATTAGCTTCAGGGAAAGTATGCTACCAAAGATCAACTGAGGGTGGTCCATATGGCACAAAAGGATTAAAAAAAAAAAAAACAAAAAAAAACCCCAAACAAACAAAACCAAAACCAACAAAAACCAAAACCAACCCACAAAAAAACCCCACCAAACAAAAAACCCCAAGACTAAAAGATACTATAATCAACATTGGGCCCTTTGTGTAATCTAACCAATATAATTCTTTTGTTCAGGAAAGAAAGCTTGTTTTTCCTGGTGTCTTTGAGCACTGATGGAATTTTGTGATTCTTGTTAACTACAACAAACCCATCAACAAATGTCTTGAATGAATCAGATCTTCTGTTCAATAAATGCAGGAATTCCATGAAATTATTTATTTTTGCTGTGGTGCTTGGATTTAGAGTGACAATCTATTTAATGTTAGGCCAGTTTTAAAGCTGTTAGGAACCTATTAAATAACGTGTTTGACCACTCATTTATTTCTTGTTAGTTCTGTCTCAGGAAGAAAATGAATTGGGGAAATTTCTTCGATCACAGGGTTCTCAGGATAAAACAAGAGCAGGAAAAATGATGCAAGCCACAGGAAAGGCCCTCTGCTTTTCATCTCAGCAAAGGTATATGTGTCAGAATTACTGCCTGATTTACAAAGCACGTGGGGTAGTGGTAGTTGATTCACCATTGGTGTAGTTCATTTTGCCATTTGGAATGTGTGAGGAACCAAACGATATGAAAGTTATTATTGACCAAACCTGCTGTAATATCAGCAATGTTACTGGCTTGCTCTGTGTAGTTTTGCCTGATCCATTTTTTTGTCTTATGGATGTACTGTGTCTGTGTCTCTCCAGATCCCTCACCTGTGCCTGTTCAGCTCAGCAGTTCTAAAGCTGTACAGGTGCCTCTGCATGGCCTGTCTAGCAGTGGGATTGTAAAGGAGCTGATGTCAGGTCCTTCTCCTGCTTGGTGGCACTTCTCACTGTGCAGAGAAATGCTACATCAGTCCCTTTGTGGAGGTGGCTGGGTCCTGGGAGGGCAGGGAAGTGGTTAAGGAAATGCCTTTTTCTGGGCCGTGGAGTCTCATACCTGAAGTAGACAGAGGAGAAAGAAGGAGTCTGGGTGCCATTTTCCGCTTTAACCTTATGCCATGAAGTCCCCCAGGAGAAGATCCTAGATCCCCACTGAGCTCATGTAGTTTGGGTAGAAGAAAATCAGTAAAAGGTAAGGAATACAGAGGGTCACACATACACACAAACACATGCTGTTACCCAGAACCCTTGATGTCTCACTGACCATGTGTTTGCTTAAAGATTTTAAAAGTAACAGTACTTGATGGCATTATGAGTATTACCATGCTTTTCTTTTTTTTTTTCCTAGCAGTATTGGGACTATGAAAGTTTGATATTCACCATCATTTGCAAGGGAAGATTCTGTTCCATTATGTTCTACAGGATTTTTTGGGGCTCCAAATTACTGTGATACTTTCCAGCTTTAGCTTAACAGTGCAGCTGTTTGGCTCAAAATAAAACACCGCATACAGAGCTCTGAGAATTCCATGTGTTTATCTTGGGCTAGAGTTTGGTCATTAGCACATCCAGTAACAGCCATGAGTGGGATCTTTAAAACACATGTAAGGCACCTTTGAGCAAAAGCCCTGATGATTTGCTTCTTTATAAAACTTAACTGTTTATAGAAATTCCACTGTATGACACGTCTACATAAACTGCATTTTCCTTTGAATGGCTGGGTAAGTATTTGTAGAATGAGAAAAAACCTGGGGGAGAAAGAAAAGACACAATAAGAAGTTAACATTTGATTATATCTCTTACTCAATGCATTTTTAAGGCACCTTTTGAAATAAATTCGCATAGAAATAAAACCAATTGTTTGTCTGTTCTCTTGAGCCATCTTCAAGCTCATGTTGAAGTTGGGACTGCTCTTATTTAGGTTGCATGTCAGTTCAGTAGCTGGAGCTCAAGAAGACACAATTTGCTGGTTACTGGAGCTGAAATGAGAAATTCTCTTATGCCTAGGAAGTCCCTAAGTAGCACATTAAAATAACTCTACATTGGTGTGGAACTGATTGAACTTATTCCAGTGAGGTGGCTGCTGGCAACCAAGAGGAATGGAGAAGCAGCAGGAGGAAGCAAAGCAAACGTTGGAGTAATCCTGTCTAGTTCTGAGATCCCATTAGGAGCCAAAGTGATGGCATAGGGAAGACAACAGTGTCCCCTACTGCCTTTCCAAAGTGTAGTTGCTGGAACAAACATTTAAGAAAATACCTAAATCCTTCCAAAAATCAGATGTCTTTCAAAGGAATTCTTTAGGTTCCTTAAAAACAAAAAAAGAAGAAAAAAAATCCAATTATTATCTACTTGTCAGATGACTTCTTTATTTACGTGTACATTTGAAGATTAAAAGGCTAATGGAGGTGCTTTTTCTGAGGCTTAACATGACAATCCTGATACATCTGTGGTATGTATCCAGTAATAAGTTACCTCAGGCACATTTTAGAGTTGTTAAATGCAACTTGTGAAAAGGAACATTAATAGCATGCATACAAGCAGCTTGGCTAACTAAAATTCATACACACATTAGAAAGGGTTCCTTTTCCACTTGCACATGTAAGTGAAAGGTCACTACTTGAATAGGAAGGTTGCAAACACAATATTCATGCAAAATTACCCTGTTCATGTGTACCCCCAACCAAATTGTAGAGCCATCTGAACATACACTAGCACTTAATTGAACTATTTTGGCTGCGTATGGTTTTTTTTTTGATGGCCAGTAAAGTGTTAGCAGTTTTATTAATCCATCTGCCTTTGTGGAACAACTTCTTTAATATGTTTCTCTCCTTCCTTTCTTTCCTTCATGCCTTCTCCCAGATTAGCGCTGCGTACTCCTTTGAGTAGATTATATCAAGAAGTGGAGACTTTCAGATATCGGGCCATCTCAGACACATGGCTGACAGTAAACCGAATGGAACAGTATCGGACAGAATACAGAGGAGCTCTACTCTGGATGAAAGATGTGTCTCAGGAGCTGGATCCAGATCTTTATAAGCAGATGGAAAAGTTCAGGAAGGTATGAAGTTTCCTGTAGTTTCCTAGAAGGGAATGCCTGATGAATGACAATGAAGCGTGGTTTTGATTCTTCTGAGGAAGACATAACTCAGCAGCACTAAGGATGTCATTTATCGTTACTAATCTTTTCCATGTGACAGAACTCCAATTAATCTGATATGGAATACAGTATCCCTCACAGAGTGGGCTGTAAGGAAAGATACAGTAGTAAGAAACAGCATTTTTCAGTAGTCTATTCAACTTCAGCCTAAATCTTTAAAAATATGTATTATTTAAATTATAAAGAAGATTATCTGATTTTAAATACTTAGCTGTGATGCCTGAATGACTAATGGAAGAAAATATGTCTGCTGTCAGCTGGGGAAGGGAAAATTGATTTTTGCAACTAAAAGGCACAGAATAACAGAAATGCTGTAGTATCTGCTGCTAAATTTTTGGCTGCGGTTAAAGACCAACATTTTCAAAATTGGCTATTGTTGGATTTTGGGGAGGAGTTGCAAATTTGGAATATATTAAGTTCCTAGTGCAGTTCAGCATGACTCTTGGGCAATTGCTAAATGCTAAAGCTGCTAAGTATGCACCCACCATAAATTGTCTTCATTCAGTGTCACTCAAGTTTGCTATACTCCTCCAAAGGGCTTCCAAAATCACAAGTCCTAGGTGGTAGTCTGCAGATTTGTTACCAAGTGCAAGTCTGGAACTTATTTGGACTGACTGTCTCCGTTCAGGAGTGCTCATGAGAACTTCACATTTGCTAGTGATGTTCTAGAGCTGGTTTTGTTAAAAAGACTATAATGTTCACAGTTTGCTGTTTATAAATCTTGACTATTAAGAGATGTTAGGATCCTAGGTATAACATTGTGGCTTGTGGTTTGACTAATGGCAGTAAAAAACTTAAAGAAATTGTGTGATAATTGAAAGCAGAGGCCTAAGAACAGAAATTGTATTAAAGTGTACGTGCATATGTGCATGTGGCTTAGAGACAGGTAATGTGCAAAAGATAATCCCTGTTCGTCAGTGGCTTAAGCAGTCTGTGACTGAAAGTGCTTGAAGATGAAAGATACTAAATTTAGGATTTTAAAAGCTTGAATAAACCATCCTAGTAGGAAAGGACTGTCACGCATCTAGGCTATGCCATTTTTTGTAAACTGAGGTGGTGACAGTAGCAATTAAGGAAGGGATAGAACAAATGAAACCCCAGCTAGTCATCTAATCTTTATTTAATGCTTCAGTACAGGATATTCCTGTAAGTCTTGTGGCACTAGACGTGTATTTTATTATGCCTTGTGGGAAATGTTTATAATGGCAAGTTCTTGCAGGTAAAATAATTAGTATGGTCTTGGCCTCAGCCAGTTGCTTATGTATAATGTTTGATTTATTAGGAAAACACTTAAAAAATGGAATGTCAGAATGAATAAAGCAGTATTAGTAAGGGTGATACAAAATTGATTTATAGCTTTCTTGCGAAACAAATGGTATGGAAGGTCTAAATTATATAAATGACAAAGTAATTAAATAATGTATGCTTTATACAGTGAGCTGCTGTGGTTAAAATGTTAGATGTCAAATTTCAGCCATCTTGGGTTGCTGTCCTTCAAGGTCAGCAAAAATAAGATTTTTATTTTTATTTTTTTAAAACCTCTCACAAAACTCTTGATAGAAGTGTAGAAATGCTAAGTATTTTGAAATATTCCTAGGTCTGAAATGATTTATATTCTGACGTAAGGAAATAATGAATGTAGATTCTAAAATTCTGTAGTTACTTCAAGTAGTTTAACAAAAAAAAAACAAAAAAAAACTTTGAGAAGGTCTTTTGAACCTTTCTTTCTTCTGACTGGCTGTCTGCTGATCACATTGTAATGGAGAGAACAAAAAGCTCTATATTTTGTAGCCAACAAAGTAAAGAAATGCCCTTGGTATCCACTTCCCTGCATATCCCATCTGTGCAACAGACATATCAAACTAGTCTTTGAAGATTTTAACACTTGTAGAAAGAAAACTTTTTCTTTTTTCATTTTGGAAAAACAACAACAAAAAAAATCCTCAAGAATAATGTACCTAGATAGCTCTTACTAAACAAGACACAACAGTTTGGTTTTAGTGCTTTGAAAATGTAGTAGGCAAACAGAACTAATGGTGGATAATGTAGTCCTAAATAATTTAAGTAGAGGAGTTATTTTTATTGTCTTTTTGTTCTATTCATGCTTGCAGATCTTAATTGTGCCATAGTGTGGCAGTGTAATGCTGGGTTGTTAAAGCTTATTTTGGCCCTGTAACAACAATTTAAGAAGTCACGCTAGGTTTGTGTTGAGAAAGATATCATAATTACTGGTGTAAGGTTTTTGGTTCTATAATATACCATCACCGGAAAGAAGTGTTTGATCTGGGCTGCATATCTAGTGATACACCAGCAAGTAGTTAATGAAGCTGATTGTGTCAGAGCCCTTGAAAGAAAGTTTTCTTCAGACTTATTGTAAAAATCCGAAGTATTACTTTACTAAACATCATCTTTATTTCAAGAAAACAGTACTGGTTTAGTGATCTTTAATGCACCTAGTGCATTAACAGTATTTATATCACTTGGTTATAGGACTGCTTTTCAAGTATGTAGCCTTTTATAATGTGATCCTAAATGTATCATTATGTATACAAATATGGTACTTGTTTTTGGAGACCAAAGCTAAATCAATCCAGATGGGTTTTTCATACCTTCCCTCAGAATAGCTCAGGCTAAAAGATCAATAGTTGAGTCAGTATTTTCAGAGCTGATAAAATCTGAGTTAAAACACTGGCATTTTTCTAACTCTCTTTCAAAACAATGAGGTACTTGAAAGAATTTTCCAATGCTGTTCTCAAGGCATCAGTCTAAATATGAGAGGCCCAGCAATAGTACCACTTTCAAAGTGTCCCAGACACTGCAGAACAGGCTTTTTACATTGTTATTTGAAGATATCCATGTGATAGTAGCTACTTGAGTCAAACCAAGGAAGCAGGTGAAGTATTTACTTTTCCCTGCGGAGTTCTATAAGTACTATGTACCTTCATTCTTTTTTTTCTATGGACAGGTTTCAGGGATACTTCAGTGCTGTTCTAGATACAGAGGTCTTCTGTCCCAAGTTCAGAGTTTGAAGTGTTGCGTGAGGGAATCTAAACAGCACCTTGACAACACTGTGATATTTAAAAGAATTTGAATGAGTTAATACCCCTTTATCAAATTCTCCACCACTGATCGGGTTTTTAAGGTTTTTAAATCCAGGCTTTTAGCTGTCTGGTGACTGTACACTATAGCATGAGCTCTGCTGTGGTGGTGTAAAAATAGAGACCAAATGGCCCAAGTGCTGATAGTCTCCCAGTGTCCTTCCTCCAGCTCTGAAAAAGTTAGGCTTTTCCATGCATTTCCTGAGAAGGAACATGCCAATGTGCAGACTAACTGGCTATGCCACCAGGCAACACCCTCCCATGTGCAGCCTACAGGAACACAGAAGAGGCTCTGCTGTTCAATTTTACTTGCAAAGGTATTTCAGATGCTTATACAGTGCGATACAGACTTTTTCATCAATCCTAGACATTACAGTGCCACCCCTAACAAGTAAAAAGTGAGAGCTGAAAAAATTATCATGCTGAGCTTTAGGCTAACTATAAGAAAAATTACGTCTGTGACATGGCAAGATAAATATCATGCTACATTAATAGAGCAAATTAATCCTTTCTATATTTGTTTTTCACTTCCATCATTCTTCTACTCCTCTGCTTCCCCTTCGTTCTTCAGAAAAGCTGGAATAGCTTTGTAAATAGCCAGTGGCCATGCTGGGATGCCTGAGACAAGCTGCACTGCAGCAGCGTACTGACAACTGGGTACATGGAGAGTTGGGGTCTTCCTGTTGTCTAGTCACCTCTGCTTTGCCAAAGCTGCTTTCCTAGGAGCTCTGCTTCTGTATGAACCAAACAAAGCTCAGATGGGAGAAAGAATAGGTTGAAGCTGTGTAAGGGTAAGGAGTGATGCATGTACTGGTTGCAAGAGAGCTTTGTAAATGCTATGAGATTCATCTGCTTGGAATACAGTGCAAGTCCTGTATCTATCTCTGTGGTACTTGGATATTACAGCAATAAATATCTGAGTTTGTAAAACAATATGTATTAGATGGGGTACTGCCTGGAAAAAGAGTTGGGTTTTGATCAATATTTTTGCAGGGGATCCATTGGGGGAACAAGTAGCATAGTTTGTGCTGGGCCTCCTTGTTCTGGAAGATTAGAAAGGCCCTACCCCACGGTGCAGAGCCCTGAACTACTTCATTGGTGCTAAAGAAGTGGAATAGACCCTACCACAGAAGAGAATTGTTGGAATATTCCCCAAAAGATCCTAAATGATTGTAGGACCCTTAATGCCTCGCTGTTACTTTGCATGCAGCTGTTAAGAAACTTGCAAGTGTGCAGCTGAGTTGTTTGGGCGTTTTATCTCAAGTTCTTCACAGTTGTGGCACTCTATATACTTGAAACAAAATTAATCCCCTTAAATGGCATTTTAAAGATAAGTGTGGCAAGAGAAAAGGAAAGACAGTGAGAAAAGGGAAAGTTCAACAAGAACAATTCATAATGATATAACAATAGCTTAAACTTTTTATCAATGTACTAAGGTAAGGAGTGGCTCATCTATGTAAGTTCTCTGTTAAATATCTTTTTAAGAAATAAAAGTTAAAGCTTGTGTGGACAGCTTGGGAATAATGAAGGTCTAAATAAATCCATTGATTAAAAGGTCAGAAGAGAAACGCTGAAGTATATGTATTTACTGTAAAGATCTCAGCAAGTATAGATAAGATACATCTGCTGCAGCTTTGCAGGGAAGGTTCAGGACCTACATCTCTGTTCCCCTGCTGCCCCCTTGCCTACCAGCACTGCCTGGTATGAGTGCATTCTGGCTTGTGTGATGATGAAGGGTCTGTACCACGTTACAACATCATCTGCTACTCTCCTACTCACCTATCCATTAACATGAGCTGCAAACAGCCCTGCAAACCTGGAGGAAACACTGCAAACACTGTGGAAATGTGCTGGAGGATTTTTTTTTAATTCTGTGTCACATTTGAAAACTCTTGGAGAGCTGAGAAAATGCCTGGGAAAGGAGAAAAAGCAAATATGCTGATATTTGAAATAAGAACAGACTTGGCAGTTGCCATCCTTATAAACTTAATTTCAGTTTCTGGTAAAAAATGAAAAGGAAATCTGTAGGCATTTAGAGGCTAACAAACTGAAGAGTATGTAAATAACACAGGTTTATAAATAACATTTCAGCTTTTTTGTTGTGTTTTTGTATTTTTAATCAAGTTATTAAATTACTATGAAAAATTTGCAAATCTGGATTGTTATAATTCCTTATGAGTGATTACTGGAAAAAATGAATTTAACTTTCCTAGAAAATAAGAGCTCTCAGGAGCTGAGAGTTTAGAATATTGGCTGAGAGTCACTAAACAAAATTTCAGAGGATCATAGAATATAAAGATGGAAAATACCGTAAAGATCAACTAAACTGTCTTCCTGCCAGGACAAAATTGTGCATTTGTAGTATATTTTCCAAGTGGTTTTCTACATGTAATAAATATAATTCAGTTGAGGGTGACAAGAAGTTTTGTGGATATTGGTGATGTTCTAGTCCAATTATTAAAAAGTCAACCAAAAGGAAATGTGCTAATGATAATTACATCTGCAGACGATATTGAGCTGGAAAGTCTTTTGGTTTTCCAAGCAGCAAAGTATACCTATATCTCAAAGAAAAATGTCTTTGGCCATCGCAGTTGCAGTGGTGTAATCAATAGACTCTCAACTGCCATAGTTACAAATAGCAGTGAAAGTGATGTTTAGAGCCAGCTATGGTAGTCACTGTTTACCAGCTTTTTTTTTATTATTTTTAAAAATCAAAGTTGTAGATAGTAGTTGTCTCTCTCTTTAGGTGATGCTTCCACATTAAATTCCAAGGTTAACTTCATCTGGAAAACTTAAAGCGCATTTGCCTGTATGTGACAAAAATGTAGGCCTTTGCATGTGAGAGAGCAGATGATGATTGTGCTCGGGAAATGTCAGAAAGATCAAAGTAGCTTTAGTAGACCACACATTAGATACGAGATGTGTGGCACTATGACGGAAATATAATGCTGGCTTTCATAATACCTATTAGGAATGTGAGATGATAAAGTTTATCACTTCAACAGTCCATCTTGGTTCAAAATCTTCCTTAAAAATCCCCCCCCTCCCGCCCCAAGAAACACCAATCTGTTTGCTGATTTGGATTGCTGCTGCTCATTAGATGAATAAGTGAGATTCCAGGAGATCCAGGAATACTCACCACAAGATAGCTTCATACTCTAAAATTAGTAAGATGGTGTCACACTGTACTCGGAGATCCACATCTCACTGTAGCAATGTGATGGCAGAGATAAAGAGGTAACAGCATGCTTTTACGATATGATGATAGGCAACACCTACACATATATCACTTCTTGTGATGTGCCTGTGCCACCAAGAGTATGTTTGGTTTCATTCTGGTGGGGAACAGCAGTAAGAACATCGGGGTTTTTTAAGTGGCTTTTTTAATATGAACATATGGTGTTAGAAATGTTAAATTTAATAATTTACCTAGAAATTCTGGTAGTGAAAAAAAAGCACATAAAAAAGTGCTCTTTATACAAAATTGTAGTTTTTGCTTTGTCATTATTGTCTCTCCTTGTAAAAGAAGATGGAGCTTCAGTGCTGAGCATTGTTTCTCTGTGCAGTTTCTGCTGTAATGTTTTTTCCAGGTTCTCCAATGTCAAATTCAGTAACATTAAGTGGAGAAACCAAAACATTCCAAGATACTTTACATGCAAAATGCTCCAGCATTTTAAGGCAGTTGTGAAAGATGCACATTTTTTGAAAACGTGACCTTAAGCAGAAATGTTCTTCCGAGCATTTTATAGTTTTATAACTTTGAATTGCCATTTAAAGTACCATTTGTAAGGTTCAGCATAGACAATAAGATAAAATCAATGGTTATCTGAAGCCATTTCATGTATATTAAATATCAGCGATGATTGTTATAGCGTTAAAAGCAAAGTAACAATGTGTGATGGAGATGCCCTTTTAAAAGCATAATAAGAGTATGCCACTTAAAAATAGAAACAGGCTTCTTGGAACAGATTACATCATCTCAAGAGGTATTGCTTGTAGAATATAGTTGCTTCCAGAGATTGATGCTTGCCCTTGAGAGGCGGTTCATCATCTGTTCAGTTATTTTTGAGAAGAGTCTGAGGTGAGACTCCACAAAATAGCTGTAAAATAGAATAAAATGAAGTACTAGACTACAGATGCAATATATTTTTTTAACAACCTTGTTTCATGTATCCTAGCTGAAATCAAAAAAAGTAGACTTGGTTTAATTTTGTATTTTCAGACTTGTATTTATTTCAAGAAGAGGCAGGCAGACACGTCCTGAAAATTTCTGTTCATATAAGTAGCAGAACTTGTAATGTTTCAACAGAATACAACAAATATATATTAAAAAAAAATCAGCGATTTAAATCAATAGTAATGTAAAGTACAACTTTAATGTAATAATTTTTATTAGACCCAATATTAAAAAGGCACTCTCAAATATGTGACAAAAATTAAGCTCCCAAGACTTTCTCATGTCTAATAATTATATAAATGTGTAAGTATTAAATGTAATATTGAAGTTACAAAAAAAAAAGGAACAACTCAACACTGTTTTCACTTAATTATTCTGTTGTGTTTTGGTCTTAAAATCAGAAAGAAAAGATGATTTCCTACATGATTTCCATTGCTTACATGAAAACTTTACCCCTGCAAACCAGTCTGTGTGGGCAAAGCCCCTAACCTATATGGATCATTATGTGAATTCAGAACCTAAACGAAGTGTAAAAATGTAGACAGAATAGGTTGTGAAAGGAGAAATGAGATTTGGAAAATTCCCTCAGCCTTAATAATCTGAAAAGGCTAGGAAGATAGCTAAAGAAATATTTTTTAAAAATAAATGAAATACAGATGTGACTGAACTGAGAGAATTCTGCAGGAGAGAAGAATAAACAGGAAGGGGAATACAGCTGTTGGGGAAAACATTGTTTACACAAGAGAACCAAGTTTTTCTATGGTCGCCACTGCCCAGGAATTCTTCATATGCTTTCCTAAATTGCCTGGGTACATACATAATGTAGTCCATCTGCTTTTACTTCATAAAGCCTTTGCTGTTCACTTACATGCTACGTAGGCTCTGAAGATTACAAAGATGCTATGTTTGATTTTTCTGCTTCACTTAATGATACCAAACTGAAGATTGGATTAAAAAAAGCCAACAAACAAAAGGTACTGTTCTAACTAGAAAAATGCCTAATAAGCCATTTCATCATTTCATTAGGGATATTCTGCCTGAACCTTGCTTAGATTTCAAATGTTGTTTCTTCTGTAATAATACAGTGTGAAATCTGAAGAGCATTACAGAAGTATTTGAGGGTTTTTTATAAGTTTGTATCTGGACAAAATATAATTCAATTGTTTTGAGGGAAACAAGGCATGCTTATTGATGTATTAAATGCCAACCAGGAATAGCAGCAATAACGCACAGGATTATGTACAACAGACACTGTGTTACAAGTGAATTATGATTATTAGTGGGTGCCATTTCATACTGTGTGTAGAAANAGGTAAAAAAAAAAAAAAAAAAAAAAAAAAAAAAAACCCAAACTTCTACTGTAGGGCTTCTACTCCTGCATTAGCACTGTAGACAGAGTGGCTTTGCAGTCAGGACGGTGGGAGCCTCGGGGGACTAAATATTAAAGGCAACTTGGTCATCATGGTGATCTTGTTACAGGTATCTTTTGTAGAGTGTTGGTGTCACATCCAGCTAGGATTTGCAGCATGTTTGTCAAGGTTGTTCCCTGGCACTTCATACATCGCCCATCCCACCACCCTTTGCATTGGCCTAAAGGATCTTGCAGGACACCTTACTGTTTTATGGTGCTTTAACTGGGGAAAGCGTTACTGCAGCTGAAACCTGGGTTTTTTGCATCCTTTTACCCAATTCCAGCTTATTCACTGCCCCCATCTGCCTACTCAGAAGGGGCCCAGACTCAAGTAACAATCTTGCTCAGCCCCTGAAGATTTTTGTTTGGATGAAAGAAATGAAAAATAAAAGTGACATTTTCTAACTATGAGGACATTCCACATAAAGAATTCAAGAAGACCTCCAAAATATCTTTAGTAAATGGGGTAAACTGAACTGTGTAATTACTATATGAATAAAATCATGGACATAGTAGAGAGATTAGTTTTATGCTATATTCTGATTTTCTTTACATTGCCCCTCTGGCCTTTCAGTGTTCAAAGGTAGCAATTACCTGTCTCTGTTTCCTGCAGAAACTAACTGTCTAATTACTCTCCGCTTGCCAGTGTCCCTCCCTGCACCGTGTGTGCTCTCAGGTTATCTAATATGATTAACACAATTGAGTTATGATAAACTCTGAGCAATTCTCAGCACTTTTAACACTAAGTCCAGGTTACTTCTGGTTTAGAGCTGAACGTGATCTTTCAGACCTGAAAGCTTATTTCTTTGCTTTTGCCATTTATTTTGGTCAGCCTGCTTCTTGCTACAAAATTTTGCAATCATTTTTGGCAACTCGTAGATTTTAGTCATATTAATGAAGTGTTACTCTTTGATTTCAGACTACATAAAGTTATTTGCATTCGTGCAAAGAGCTGTTGGATTTTATCAACTCCCTTATAGTCATTTGAGGAGAGGAGACATTCAAAGTTATCAGGACCAAACTCTTCCCTAAAGAGGATATATGTTCACACACAAAAATGTGCACCCATTTGCAGTTTAGAATAATATGTGTCTAAGCATGCCGGTGTGGTAATTACAACTGCAGACTGACAGATGTGTGCTCACTACCAGAACTGCATTTGCGGCTCGTAATGTAGAAGTCTGTCCCCAAACTCTGAAGCAATGCTGCTTAGTTGAATGTTATCCTGGTTGCAATTTTTTTTTTTTGTCCTGGTCACAGGAATAGAAAATTTGTCAGTAATTATTTTCTTTGTGTGTCCTTGCTTCAAGGTCTGTATTAGTGTCAACACTTATTTTTTTCCTTTCGGCTTAGTAAAGCACACATCCTGGGTTTGACTAATACTGAAACTTGTTACCAACAGAAAGTTAAGCCATGTATCTAGGCTTCTTAAAGTAGAAAAAAGCAGACCTTTTAGCGAGGCTAGAACCTGTATATTTATTCCCTTTCCTTTATTTAAGTTGTCATTTCATGTATTCTCTTTTTAAAATAATTTGTGCAGTCAGCTAAGCTGTAAAAATGAATAAAATTACTGTGAGAAACCTTTCCATCTTAATAGCTTGAGAAGCATGTTATGTTCTCTGCTGGCTGGTAGTCGGAGAGTAGCCAGAAGGTGTAAGCTCTGAGGGGTTGAGCTGCTCTCATATACAGTTTATTCCTTTAGAGACCCAATGTCAATGAGCTCGGAGGAGAGGCTGCGTGCGCTCTGCTCTCGCCTGTCACATATCTACTGCATGACAACTCCCTCCTTTGATGCAGTTTGAAGTTAAACAGATTGACCATAAGTAATTTGTCTTTATGCTGGAGGAAAATAGAGGAGAAGCCTCATGAAGCCGGCAGTGGTGTCAGCTGAAATGTAGCTGCTGACTGCAACCCCCTCCTTCCCCCCAGATCCTCCTTTGGAGCAAGAGCTAGAACTCTTTGGGTCCAGGCTGCTTAGGCTGGGCCCTTTTCCACATACAGTGTGGACACATTCATTTGGAGCTGATTCCTTTCTGCACAAGCGGGAGATAGGGAAATTGGTAGGTAACATGTAAGGAGCACAGGGCTATGTATCTGGAGAGTGGGGGAAGAAGATTTTCAGAAAGGAAAAGCCAAGAGTACACATAGCCCGTTTTCCAGAGGGGCTACGCAGAGATGCTGCTTTTCTGAAAGGTGATGCCTAAATGGAGCTGAACTGGTGGATACTCACTGCATTATGAGACTAGCATCTCTTAGTTTAGCTTAAAAATGTGTTTTCCCTAGCTTAAATTCAAGTAAACAACTCTTAATTTGAAATGTCTTGTGTAAACATACTTAGGATCTGTTTAATTCAAAATAATTTTTAAAACAGTTTAGTTAAGCTGGAGAAAAGTAACGTACATTCTCCATTTCTAGGGCTGTGGGCTCGGAGGCTCTTGAATCTTTTAAGATAGGCCAACTCAGTAACATGTTCGCTTTGACTGATTTTTCTGTTGTGTTGTGATCTTAATTTCAATAATGATTTTGAGTGTGGTTCTGAAGAATTCAAGACTGTTGCTGCTTTCAGTTTCTTAAATTTAACAAACTTTCCTTCACTTTACAGTAAATAGGGGTTGGAATTATGAAAGTTATTCACATTTTATATTTGAGAGTTGGTTGTATCCTGTATTTGATAGAAATTTATTTAAAAGCTCATGTATTCTCTGTTTATATTCCATTTTATGTTTTGTTGTAATGAACTCATTGCTGGTAGAGCAATTAGATTCATATTCTGGAATTGCACCATGATGCTCTGTTTGTGGAAGCTGTTGTGAGGCTTAAAGCTAAAGATTTTGTCTGTTTTTTGGCTGGGTGAACTTACTGGATTGTGCTGAGAAATGTAACTTTGATCGGGGCTGTGTCCAGCTGCTGGATAAGTGGAAAGGATTTTGCAGAGGCTATGCTCTCACCAAATGACGTGCTGTGTCTGCCTGCGCTGGGCCATGCTAGAGGGGCAGAAATCGGGAAGGAGGAAGAAAATATCTCCTTAATTCCTGGTAATTCCTTAGAAAAAGACTTCAGAGGTTTTCTGTTGCTGTTGGGATGTACCTTTCAACCTGGGTTTTTTTTTTTTTCTGTGAAGGGACTAAATTATTTTTTAATAATGGAGGAGGAAGTGTATTCCTATTGCTGCAGGGCAGCTGTTCAGAAAGTTGTTATTTAGCACAGAGAGCAATATTACTTGCCACAGATAGTTTTCGTGTCTTGGGGAAATTTGATTTGGATGTAACAAAACTTCGGTGCTGCAAAGACACGTTGGGATCCAGGTCTGTGCACTACCATAGTATTGATAGTAGGGAGGAAAAGATGTCAAATTGAAGTCAAAAAAGTTAAACAGGCAAGGAAAAAACCCACATTCTATTGAGACATCTTCAGTTAGAATACCTTGTTGACTGAATAGCAGGAAGACTTTTGGTATATGAATTTAGAGTATCTTTAGTTGATGGGCCTGTTCTGATTAAATATCTAACCCAGTAGGGCTGCTCCAACAATACGTACTTTTAGCAAGCTACCTTCTTAAAAATAAAAAAAGAGAGAAAATAGATTAGCTATATATACTTTTTCCCAGTGGATTCATGTAGGCGATAACACTTTTCAGTGCACCACTCCCCTCTTAAATATCATGAGTAAAAGTTTCGCTGAGGACAACCCTCTAGGACTTGAAAGAGGAAAGAAGAGTGTTGCCTGCATGCTTGGGCAATGGATGCTGGAAGCTAAGCTAGGCCTGTCCAGGTAAATCCTGTAGGTTTTGGCAATCCCTTTCCAAAATTCAAACCCCAGATCTTAATATATATGTAGACTTCTGTACAAGGGGGTACACAATTTTATGAAAGTAAAGTACTGAGATCTGAGCTTATTTTTGCACTGCAGTTATAATTGTAGAAATGTTGGAACATCTCAAAATTGCCCCAATCCCTTCTCCAGATGAATCTGTGTGAATGCAAAGCTTACATACTCTCATACAGTTAAAATATGTGAAGCGTTTGTATGTGCTTTCTATTATTTAGGCATGTTTGGGCATAGGCAGTGCTTGAATGCACCCTGACAATTGAAACTGAGTACTCCTACAGTTATAAAATTCTATAGCTCAACATGCCTTTGAATTTTGATAATGGAAAATCTGCTATTACACAGGTGTTACAGAGATTACTACCTTGCTGCAAAATCTCATTTGAAGTATCTGTGCCGCCTTAGACCACAGAACAGAGTTCTCTCACATGAGAAGGCACTGAGCCAGTCTGAATCCAGCACAGCAAACTCACAAACCCACCTTGACCTTCAAACCTGCCTCAGGGTTACCTTATTCTTAAGGATGGACATGTTAGTTCCACTGTATGTCCATCATCTGTCTTCGTTGGTGACTAATGCTGGCAACCAGGGAGTTGCGTAGAGCAAATACACAGTGGCATTTTCTTCTAGTACTGTGACCAGTGGAGGCATCATAAGACGTAGAGTTTGGGGTTTTTTTTTCTATTATATTGTCTAGTTGCTTTTTGAACCAATGTAAATTCTGGTCATCACAACAGAGCGCTGTGATCAGAGAGCTGCCCGACTCACACAGGTGTGTAAAAATCCACTGTCCTTGTGTTGAGTTCAAACGGCCAGTTTGGTATAATTCCCTCTGGTTCCTGTGTTGGCCGAAGTCTGGTCTTTTCCAACTTTTGTATGTGTGATAGGATGGACTCCCATCATACTTCTTAGTCACCTCTTTTTTTTTTTGTCTGGGCTGGAAAATCCTAATCTGTCATTCTTTTTCCAGAAACTAATTTACATCTTTGATCAAACATTTTGTTCTCACCTGCTTTTTTCCCCCATTGCTAAGCCTGAGCTGATCTGCTCTTGCAGAAGAAAGAAAAATATAGAGTGAAAAAAAAAATCTTCAGGTTACTATATAATATTTATGGAATCACATGCATAATGTGCGAGGAGGTTCTCATTTTTCCCCATCCCTAAAGAGACACGAGAGTTGGAAAGTTGCATTATAAACAGCAGGAATAAACACAGGGCTGGGAAGGAAGTGAGGCAGTAGGAAAAAAAGAAAGAGAGAAAGTACTAAGATAAATGTGTATGTGTTTGCATAAAGGAGAGAGGCAAAGCTACTTGGTAGGATTCAATTTCTGTGATAGCCGTCACTGAATATATCAGAAGATGGTACAATCAACCTTTGTTTTCTGGGGAGGAAAAAAAGGAATACTGTTCAAGCCAGCCATAACCTTATATCCTCACAGGGGTCAGAGAATTGCTCCCATCTGCTGACTGTCAGTGGTTATGAAGTAAGCAGTTTTGACCATGGCTTACTCATTACTGCCAGGCTGGAGTTACGTGGCATGTGAGCCAACAGGCTCAAGGCAGTAAAATTTTTACAGGCTGAGTACTGCAAAACTTAAGAGGGAAATGTGGCATAAATGTGACACAAAGAGCAAATTTCACATTCTACTGAATAAAATCCACAAAGAAGTCACGGTGCGTGTCCACGACCTGGCTGTTTGGTAAATATGATATTTGTAGAATACCTTTTAGAAAAAAATCCTCTATTGAGATTTAAAAATAGCAGTAGTTAATTCAGTGTACCTAGTAACATCTTTTCTTACCTTATATTTTTATATTGCTGTTAAAAGAAAAAAAAATGCAGCAGTGCTCATTAAGGACTTCACTCTTTAATGTGACATTCTCCTTGACCCAGGACCATAGAAATGGATTTCAAACCAGGAAGAAAAAGGCAGGTATCTGGCCTGAAGTACTGAGAGGATAAGGACAGGGCTAGAAATTAAGACGAAGTTACATAGGCAGACGAAAAGAAAAACAGGAGGCTCTGTAGTCAGAGAAGGGAACAGAGAATGGACGTAGTAGTTTGTCTGGGACATATTTATACCGTGAGCACAATGGCCACTTCCCCAGTGACTGGAGATACAACCAACACGACAGCGTATGTTTGGAGTTCTAGATTAAGGAGCTCTTTTGTATATTTAATCACAATTTCACCTCTCTTGTGTATTTAATTCTTTTCTCCTCTCAGGCAGTAAATTGCTAATTGCAGCTCGGCCACTAGATTTGCAAGTTTTCTGCAACAGTTTTTGTCAAGGTCTTCTGTAAAGATGTAGCTTACCCATCAGTCAGTTGCAGGAATCTCTTGTGAAACAGTTTGAGTGAGCAGAGGTTACAGTCCACATCTCTGGCTTGAAAAACCAGAGAGAGAGAGAGTATCAAAAAGCATGAGTAGTAACTTAAGGACTAGGGGAAATTACTTAAGGCAAGGTGTTTCTAGGTCTAGTTTGTCAAAGAGAAGATGGAGAATTGGTTTGACCATGGTATTTAAGTTGCTGAGGCTCCTCAGTCTTCTCATTAGGAGTTTGTCAAGAATCATGGCTTGGAAGCTCATGCTGGAGATAGTAAATAAGGCACATATTTCAATACTTACAGTTATTATTAGCAATAAACAAAGTAGGGTTTTTTTCCTGGACATCACTAAGGTTAGGATTCATCACCCCTGACTTCAGACATCTGCTGTGTAGATGTCTGCACTTCAGCCAGTCATGAAAAGCTCCCTTTGGAGTCCAGTGGAGAGAACTGGGCACTTTTAGGGCAACACGAACCAAACTCTAGAGTCAATTGTTTGTGCTGGCAAGACCTCCATCCACTAAAACAGATCGCGGGGTAACAGTGTGGTTGTCAGCATCTGAGCTAGGCACACCTAGCGTGCCTTAGAAGACACGCCTTAGGGTAAATGCAGGAGTAATATTTTGTGATGGTAATCTGCTGATTTGTTCTGTCCTTAAACTCTCTAGCCAAATACATAGATTATATTCAAATAGATAGATATATACATACACATACAAATAGAACGCTTTTCTAGAAGACCTGCAGAGCTTCTCAAAACTGGGTCAGGTATGAATGACCAAGAGGATAGGAATCGTGCTGTGCACAGGGACAAATTCTGGCAAAAAATGAGCCAAAATAGTGACTACAATTTTGAAGATTATTATGGGAGTTATAATGGGCTGAAATGGACCATGTCCTATTAGGACATGTTGAAAATCACAGAATCAGAGAATCCTTTGGATCCAGGAATCTTTTTTGGTGCTTCCTGGAGTTTAAAACTTTGTTACCCTCAAATACCTGAACATTTCTAATAAAGTGTTTTTAACATACTGAAAAAAGTAAAATAAGTGTACATTTGTTTTATTTAAAATAGTATAAAAAATTGCAGCATTTTTAAAAAGCAGTTCAACTAAAACTAATGACAACTGATGTGTTTTTAAAACTGTGAAAACTTAATCCAACACAAATATACTAAGCTTTCCCTGTTACATGAATACATTGTTTTCTAGGTGGATAAGGTTTTAAAAGTTGTAATTGCTAATAGATTTAAAGTACAGAATGTTATCATCCAACCTTAAAAGATTTTCATGTTGTTCTCTTCCATTCTGGTAGATGATACTCTAATGATTATATGTATGAATGTATGTATATATAGTTTAGGTTCTAAGTAATACAACTTTGCAAAGTTCCTTCAATATAGCTTCTTAAAAAGCTCCTATTTTTTTTCTTTTCAAATTATGATTTATTCAGTGCCTCAGGGCAGCATGGTGTATTAGAGGCAGAAGTAAGAGCTGTCAGAGTATGATCACTTTCCTGATGAAAAAATAATTAACCCCCCAGTAGTTCTATAGCATTATACAGCATCACAGGCACAGATGGGAATAGAACACAAAAACAGTTCATTTATTTCTATTAATTTCATGGACCTGAGAAATTCTGTTGTATTATCAGTTGCATGCTACACACTAAATTAGAACTCTGCGTTGTATCAAAGCTATCTCGTGTCGGTGTAAAGTGTCCATGTGAAATTTAGTTCTGTCATATAATCCTTTCCTTGCCTGGTACACAAATATTCTTCTGTCTATAGCATCTTTATTAGCCCTTCCTGAGGGGGACAGAAGGAAAAGGGAGAGAGGAGTTTAAAATCCTACAGCCTTAGCCATGAGAAATGGCACCACCACCCCCCCCCCCGCCCCGAGCTTTGAATTTTAAGTAGAAGAGTTCAGTTTTATCTTCACACCAGTCAGGGTATGTTTATATTTTTATTATAAATCAATGCAAGCAGAAAAAAAAAATCTACAAGCCCTTCAAACTCTCCAAATTCTCCAACTGGGAGCACAGCTGAAGGCTGAAGTTGGATTGAATATGTTATATCTACACACCCTGTGGCAGCTCTGACGCTTTTTAGCTGGTAGGTGTTGCACTAGGAAAGTTTGTAGCAGACCTGCGTGTATGTGCACATGCGTATTTGTACAGTGCGGTGGAGGTTTAAGAGAACTGTACCACACAAATGAAAAATGGTGCAGACTCTTTGTGATCGTGTTTACAAGACAGGGATGTTTAGTTGTTTTATTTCACAAAACAGAACAAATGGCTGCTGTAACATCATAACGTCCTGGTGGGGAAGACTCTACTATCCCGCGGCAAGAGTCACTCACCCCTGTAGATACCCGGTAAGGGCTTGTTTTCCCAGCACGATCCTAATTTAAGACCTCTGTTCTTCAGACACTTAGGCTTGTGCTTAAGTATTCCATAACTCTGGGGCAGACCTGCAATTTATTCAGTGCTTTTTGGTGTCAAGGACAATGGGCTCCAGTCTTGCTGAAACCTTCAGGAACTGCTGTAATGCAAATGTTAAATTATAACGAGCAATACTATTGAAATCAAAGGGAATAGTCACATATTCAAATGAAAATGTGAATTATCATCAGAGGCTATTGTTCTTGTGCGTGAATTAAAACTATTACAGCTGTTATTTTGTCTCCCATTCTGATTGCAGAGGTAGATGAAAAATCCTGATTTTGACTAATTTTTGAGAAGGAAAACTAAGCATGAGAATGATTCTATCATGCAAATTCAAGTAGGGTATGATTGTGAAAATAGCTAAAATGTAGCAGGTTTGAAGGGCAAAGTTTGCATGAAAGCTGCTGGGGTTAGGGGAATAACATTTCAGTTATAATGTGACTTTTTACTAGTTATTTTCTCCAGACCACTTTGTCATAGAGTAAGGAAAGCAAAATACAAGTTACAGTCATGGTCATTCGATTGTTCTGACTAGAAACAAAAACGTTGTGATTAAAGGAAAAACCCACCTTTTTACCAGCATATGATGACTTTATGGTCGTTCTGTTTGTAGAGAATTGATGTTTCACATTGAGTTGTTTGGAAGAGAAACATGATTGTTCTTGGTCCCAGTAAATACAGTGAAATGCTGCTACTGCTACACTGATCCATATTAAACTGCATTTCTCTATATTATGTTATGGAGCGGTATAGCATTGCTTCTGCCTTTTTTTTTTTTTTCTTTTTCACTTTTCTTTACTGTACTTTAGCATTCATCCTCTATTGCTTACATTCAGTTCCAGGGCTGTCACAAACATGCTGCAGCCTCCAGTGAGAAATCTGAATGAGTGAATTAGATGCTTCAATTAAATCTGAAATCGCTGGGTAATTTTGGCAGATAGATTGCTAGTAGATATTTGCAATTACTTGAGTAGGTATTGATTTCATTGGATTATGTTGGATATCACTGTGTTTCAGTTGACTATTTGATTTGTTTCTCACCATGAATGTTTCAGCCGCTAGAAAAATGGTCTTTGGTGGCTGAAAAGTCTTTGTGCTCTATTGTATCTTGTGATAGTCTTGCATTGATCAAGTCTGTATATAACGACAGTTTTCTGCCACTTTAGAATACCAGAAAGTTGTGTCAGTTTCCTTTCCAGAATCTTTTATCTCTTACAATGCAACGAGCCCAATACACGTTTAATTCAGCTTTTTTTTTCACCTACTGTCTTTCCACATGAATTTGCTGATACATTTAAACTACCTCAACACAGGACATGTATATTTTTAACAGCCTTTCCAAAGCGTTATTTGCTTGTACTGCTGTAGTGACTGGGAATCTGAGTCATAGGTAGCAGCTCCGCTCTGCTAGTCTTGCACAGGAAAAGAAGGCGGCAGTCTGTATGGCAGGGGTACCTGCAGTTATTCCCCTCCACACACAGACTTAACTTCTCTTTCAAAGCTGATACGTCAGTTGCTCTTTTGTGGCAGAAAGGCAGACAACACTTTCGTTGCTTTCCAGAGTAAGACAGGTAGGCAAGCAATAGTGATGAAGTCCTTGATATGAATTGCAACGTGACTGCAAATTTGCTTAATCACGCTTAATAGGAGGAGGTGCATGGGGATGCGTGCACAAGCTCCAGATGATCATAATTAAGTCCAAAATGGCAAATTTAAGAAATGGATCATTGGAACTTATTATGATCTAGTACTGTCCAAGTAGTTTTCCGTTTTGGCTAGGCATTTCTCACTTTATAAATTTCATCTCCTAAAATTATTTTTTGTCAGTGTTTCTCATCAGATCATAAATGAAGATTTTAATAACCAGGGCTGAAGCAGACAAACAGAAGTATGCTACCTCTTCTTCTTTAACCATTGTTCTTATGTGTTATTCCTACACGTTGATAGAGCAGAGATTAATGAATGCAATAAATACTATTCTAACCCAAGGGAACAATTGAGTCAAAGCATAGTCTGCAAAATGTAGAACACACCAAAGCACACAAAATCAGGTTTAGTACTGTGTAAGATGTTGGAAGTCGTTATATTGCACGTGGAAAAGTTTAGTTACAGGCATTATTTTGTAGAAAACGCTACTTTTTCTGTTCTCTGACTACCCAGCATCAATCTTGAATTTAAAAAAGAAATTAAAAAAAAAAATAATCAGTAAGTGTTTATATATGCTCGTGTTAAAGTATAATGGGTGCTCCTTGTCATAACACCACTCAAGCTATGAAGTTATTACAGTTTTGTGGGAACTGGGAATCTAGTTCCTTATGCTTTCTGTGCTATGTGCAGACATGCTTGTAACATACACTATACGCTACATACTTTGTGCTCAAACTACAGCCTACTTCAGTTTGCAGTTAATTTTATGTAGTCTTTACAACGATCAGGTATGCCAGAAGGTGCTATACTTATTTAATGCAGAGATTCATACTGATTCCATCTGCTGGTAGAGTTTACCCAGAGCCCCCAACAGGAAGGTTTGCTATATTCCAGGCATTTTTCCCTCTTGATTTACTTACCCCCCTCCTTCCAGCCTATACACACGCTGTGCATGCTTTTCAGATCGTGTAAGTGAGAGGTTGGGTGACAAATGAGACTAGAAGCATCTGTTACTGCTTCTATGTTGGAAACGCTGAGACAAAAATATACTGTATGTAAAGTGAGTTAGTGCATTTATCCGACATAAGTTCATTTTGGAGGTGATGCTTCAGTAACTGAATTGTCCCTAAAACTGGGCTACTACTGAAAAGAAATTTTACATTTTGTGGTAGACTAAAGGAAACTAATAACACAGATGTACTATAGAGGACAAAGATTCCTTGAAAATACATGACAAATCTGTATTTTAGTAACTGAACATAATGAATAGGGTTTTTTAACTGGGTCTGAATATTTTTTTTAATGTCAGCACTCTTGAAAATTGGAACTTTTCTGTTTGAATATAGGTTTAGAAACCTGTGTTAGCAAACATTTGCCCTTACAATCAGGCATACCAGAATCTTGACTTTCAAGCCCCCAGGATTTAAGATCTTAACATTTATGTATTTATTTGCTTACTTATTTATTTTAGTCTGTTAAAATTATTTGTTTTATCTGCTATCTTATAGTTTATCAAGCTATCTATTTAATAAGATATTGCTTTCCAAATTTATGTTTTCTTATGTGCTCTGTTTAAAGACTTCTATTCCATAAATATTGTACCTATATGTTTGCATTGGGAAATTAAAAGCAGGTTGCACCAGGTTGTTGATTAGAAAAAGAAAAAGATGAAGAGTAATAATATTTTTTATGTCAGTAGTATCATAATATTTTTTTTTTTGTACAGCATAAACCTCACAACTAGCACCTACAGTTTTAAAATGCTTAAGAGCTCTTTCATTGTAAATGTCAAAGTTTCATCTGGATTGCTGCAGTTCTCTTAGTCATTAAAATTCTGACACTTTTCAGACCAGGATTTTGAAGAAATTTTCTATGTTCAGCTTCAGTGAAGTTAAATGTATGAATAAAAATTTGCTGGACTGAGACCATAATGAGGTCCTGTTTCTCACGTCTTAGAGAGTAATTGCAGAGAAAGGAGAAGATTAGTATGTATTACATCAGCTTTCCCTTAAGTTGAAAACCAAAGGTTCATTCTGATAACTTGTGTGGTATTAAGTAGATTACATTTTGTAAGCACTAAGGTTTTATACCTAATTCCTGAAGCCACAAGTAATCTTAAAAGATGTCTAATAATAATCTGAATTGAAAATGCGTTTATTGGCACACATAAAAGGCAAAGGTCATGCTGATGTAGAACGTGGTGTTCTTTCTCAGCTGTCCTGCACTGCTACTGCAAAATAGAGAGTACTCCTGCTCAATAAACTTTCAGTATATCAAAAAAACCTAAAAGCATCCTTAATTTAATAGTACTTATGGTATTGCATCTTCTCTGCTTGGCAAGAGAACTGTGTAGCATTTGGTAAAACAGCACTACATTATTTTGAATCATCTTTATGGGCATGTAAAATATACAGGTTTGTATTCCACATTGTGTTGTGGATCACCTCTTTATGAATGCTCTAGATTTTGAGAGAGACACTAATTACATGCTAAATTAAGATAAATGCTGACATTGTTTCTTGCTAAATGTTCCTGAAGACTGTATGCAGGAAGACTGCAACTGGAAACTTTACAGGTTTTGGGTTTCTGGATTTTTTCTTTTCTTTTAAGGAGTTGGAGACGTGAGGTAGACCCAAATCCCAGTCTGTTGTATGAAGTCCTTGTGCAGAGTTATAGTTGTGGAAAAGAATAAGTACTTTTGCTAGTACTTTTTTTTTCCCTTGTGGCCCACTGTCTCTGACACAGTACTTCTGTTCCCTGAACCAACATTTTTGTTCATGTAGACTGTCAGTCTACAAAGCCACAGCTGTTCTTACTGTGCTTTCACTAGTGCTGTGTCCTACTGAATAGGAAAGGGATTCTGATCTTAGCTGCACTGTTGTAAAATACGGTTTTATATTTGACACGTTTCCACTGACATCAGTTGGAATTCTCTGGATTTTCATGGCTGTAACTGAGATCCAAATTTGATCTCAAGTCTCACTAGGTTTTTCAAAGCCCTACAACATCTCTTACTTAAATACCTTCCTGTTGTAGCAATTCTTGCTGGCAAAAGATGTAGGTAATCTCATGTTCGGATTTCAGTTAGAAGCTCCTTTTTTGTACAGGCCCGTGATTTTCTTCACAAGTCCTCTTTTGTTGTAAGTCTGTGCTCCCAGTCACTCAGAACTAAAGGAAATGGATTTGAGGACCTAATGCAGGACAAAGTGTTTTATCCAGCACTGGGTAAAGCCTCCATGCTGCTTCTGCCACTGTTCCTGTCCTCCTCCGTTACTACCTAATTTTGGAGGCCCGTAAGTTCTTCATCCACCTGCTGTTTTCGCTAGACAGTTGTGCATGGGATGGGACTTCTGGCATGGATAGCATGGTGCCTCGCTTGGGCTTCAGCCAAGCACAGATCCACAAGCTAAAAGAAGTAAAGTCCCTTGAGGATCCCAAACTAAGAGGCAGCCTCCGACCATGCCACTGTGGTTCTGACTGGATAAGGCTTTTCACAAAATAGTGTCCTTTGTAGGGGGATATCTTGGTAGAAGCTGCTCCTTGCTTTTTATATCATAACTTAGCATTTGTCATGCTTGTCTAAGGAGTGGAAGCCAGGGGAGCAATTTCCCCCCTCCTAAGGGAATTCAGATCTGTCTCCACCTCACCAAAACATCTCCTAACTACCCAAGAACTGATCCACGTCTGGACCACGCCTCTAGTTTGAAGCTCTTCAATATGCCAAAACAACAAAGCAAGTCATCAGTAAGATGCTGTAGTGCAGTGGCTAGAGTGCTGGAGCAGGTCAGGAGAAGTTTGGGATGTAGTTGTTATTACCAGAACTCGGGATTTGTTCACTGGTTGTTTGGTATAATATGTAGTTATCCTGGAAGACTTCCCCTTCAGGATGAAAGCACTAACCACAAAGCTATTTTTATAAAGCTAGAGTATCACTGGTGTTTCTTTATTGAAGAAAAAAAAAGAAGGCATTTTTTTCTAGACATTATATTTTTCTACAATTAAAATCTCATCTGTGAGATGCTGCATTTATCAGCAATTTTGAATTATGGTAGTTCATTCATTATGAACATACCAGAGCTATGATATGTGCTACCCTGTGTTATATTACTTATGCATAGCTGATCTGATCGGTGAAAAGAAGTTGCCACACATCCAGCAACCCCAGAGAGTGCAGCAATTCACGTGAGTAGGTGATCTGATGAATTTGTGATGCAGATTTTTTGCTGGTTTTCTGCCTGACTGGAAATCTCGTATACTGTAAGTGAGCTTGGGAAAAAAGATTAGAAATATGGTAACCCTAACGTTTCAGATTGTGTTGTGAGGTATGTATCTGTCCTTACCGCACGAGGAGCACAGGCATTTGCTGCAAGGTTCTGGATTCACTTCTGAAGATCCAGGAGCGTACAAGTTTGTCAGATCTTGTTTGATTGAGTCTGTGTATTCTGAACAAAAACAGTTTACTCTCTGAGTTAGGCAAGTAAAGGAAAGGAAATGTATTTAATTTGCATTCAGTGGGGTTTTTTCCACTGTGAAGGTTTATTGGGGTAAACATTTTATTGTACCTGTGAAAGAGTTATAGAAAAAGCATCGTGTTTTGTGGTTTGATTGCTTCCCATTTCCTTGGAAGAAAACTAAATTTTGTGTACAAATTTTGTTAAAAAGAAATTTGTTTTGTTAATATAGTATTTGGGTAATGTACAAAGCTGTCATAAAAATGGGGGATCTTGGGTACAAAATGCCTACATCAACTTTCTACCCTGATACTTGATCATGAAAATACCAGGATTATTGTCAAACACATGCAGCTTCTGTAACAGCCAGTGTCTTGTATATTCTTAACAGATGGTAGAAGAATAATGTGAAAAACTAGAACCCTTTGAAACTGAAATTGTTTGCTCCTAAGAAAGGGGGACTTGATATCTTTCTTACAACAATAAACAGGAAACGCATTCCATTTTAGAAGGAAAACATTAATGAGCGAAACTTTTGTAGCAGTTCGAAGTTATTGAAGTGCTATATTGTCAACAGGAGTTGAAGATCAGCTTTATAGTTTGACAGTGTAATTTGTCTCCTACTGTAGGTACATGGAGACATCTCTGCCTGTTCACCTGTGTATTATATAGTAAACTTTCAGTTCCAAATTTGTTGGTCAGGCTTTGAATTGGTATTTCTGCAAAGAGATACCAAAATTAATATGTTTTCCAATTATTATCTTCTCAGTGTATATTTAATACTAATATTCATCTTATAAACAGGGGTTAGAAAACAATTTCCTCACTGAATATATTAGAAAAATAGTAATATAGAAGATAGAAAGAGCCATATTTTAGCATATATCAGCCTGCCATATCTTAATTTCAATGGGACTGATGCTATAATAAAGTTCTGTATAAATTTTAATCGAGTCTGTTCAGTTGTCTGATTTCCCTAAAAGTTGTATTAGTTTACTTTCATGAAAAATGGAGAAAAAATTCCCTACATCAACAGTTGTCCCTTTGTTTGAAGGTTCAAGCTCAAGTGCGACATGCAAAACTCAACTTTGACAAACTGAAGACTGATGTCTGTCAAAAAGTGGATCTTTTGGGAGCGAGCAGATGCAACCTCCTTTCTCATGTGTTAACAACATATCAGGTATCCAAAGAAAACGTTGACCTCCAAAAGAAAGATTTCCTGTTAATGTCTTTTTTTAAGAGGTTACTATGGCAATATTAAACTGTAAGAATATGTAACTAGTATTGGAGGGGAGATGTGAAATTTGCACCAAAAGCAGATTGGTGTTAAAACTAACGTTACATTGAAATTTTATTCTACCTTACAGACAACTCTACTTCATTTTTGGGAAAAAACTTCGCACACGATGGCAGCTATCCATGAAAGTTTCAAAGGTTATCAGCCATATGAATTCACTATGTTAAAGGTAAGGAATATGTAGATATGTTTGTTTGCCCAGTGATAACAAATAAGAAATCATACAAGGATGTAGAAAGCACACATTCATATTTTGTCCCTATATTGTCTGATAATTTGATCCCTGTCCTGTCTTTCTATTTAAATACAGGTTTTCTGTTTAATGTACTTCTGGTTAGTAGGATCAAAAACTGCAGGTAGAGTGCAGTGACTGAGAAATATTTCAAAGGAAGACATAATTCAGGGCTGCACTTAAGTATGTGTTTAAGTGCTAACTGGGGTTGTGTTTGATTATTCCTAAAGAATCATAAAATCAAGCAGAACTAGGGATTTATGTTGCTCTCCAAAATCCCGCAAGTGAATTAATACTATTTTGCCTTTGCATCTGGTTTTAAAAACTCATATTCTTTAAGAACACCTTATTGGACTGAATATGAGTACCTGCATGCTCAGGGTTCCCACACTTGTACTCAGACTTTTTAACCCTCAACTGGTCTGGGAAATACTGTTTTGCTTGACTAGTGATATTTGTCTGGTCCTTTGTAATCTTTAATACGGAATATGTGCAATATCTGACTGAAGTCTGAGTTCAGAGTTTCACCAGGTATCTAAAAATAATCACTGAGCATTGTGTATTTTCCTGGTCATGCTTGCCCCTGCATAAGAAGTTACTTTGCCCATTGCAGTTCAGTAGAGGAGTGGGAAAACAGTGACAAAATTTGGTAGCTTTCCAGTTATCCCCATAGATGTCTTTGTCCTGCAGTTATTTTGTGCAACATAGTAACTACATGATTGCCTGATCCTGTTTGCATGGGAGAAAAATAACATTTGTCTGAAGGAGGTCTGACGGAAGGGTTGCCATCGGGAGGAAAGTGAGGAATGAACAGCTTGCGGCAAAGCCACTGTTTGCTTGGAGAGACAATCCAGTCTGTAACAGATTACAAGTCATAGCCTCAATCCATGCACTTGTGCATATAGTGCACTTGTGCATATGACACACAGAAGTGGAAGCTAGGCTGCATTATGCTATATAGCCTGTGGCTACCCCAGAGCTCCTGGAAAAGAAGCACCTGAAGGTGTAAGGTTTAATTCATCCAAACCAAACTTGTCTGTACATGAGTATGCTATATTTAAAGTTGTTTTCTAGAACGTGGGTTGGGAGGGAGCAGTTTCTGAACTTTGAAGTGCAAAAAGAGCTCGTGGAGACTGTTACTCCTGTAGCTTGAAACATCCCAACAGACCACACAAATGAACAAACTTCAAGCTCAATCTCTCCTGACCGAGGACAAAAATAAAAGGAGGCTCATAAACTGTTACCTCTTACCCAGCCTCTGAAGAATCCTGCCTTGCAGGAGAAGTCCTCGTTTGCTATGAAGTTAACATAACTCTAAGCTGCTTTCTTGTGTAGTCCACATCACGGAAGATGGATTTTAGCCAGAGCTTATGTCCAGATTTCAGCAGGAGACAGTTGGGCATAGTTGCCTTGACATTGCTAGCAATTGCCTACAGGCTCACCAATTAAACTCCAAACCAGAAAAGAACATTCCCTTTATTTACCTGTCATTGCTTCCCATTGCAGCAATGTCTGGTTAAGAGCCTGGGTTTAGCACGGCCAGGGGCCTGCTCCAGAGCGAGTACTGTGCTGGTGGGCTGTTCTCGTAACTTCCTCATGTTAGAAGGTTTCTGAGGAATTCTTTCCCTTTGCTTTGATGCAAACTGATTTCAGTCTAATTTGTGTAGGTAGCCTATATTGTTGCTGGGTGTTTATTCTCTCTTTTATATCTAAAAATGTGATTATTTGAATGAGACATACGATGTTTCAAAATGTATAGTAACATTTGGACACCTTGGAGAGAAACTTGCACAGAAAATGCACCTGTTCTGACATGTGAAGTACCCTTGTGATGGAGGATATGAGAGATCTGGGGATGCTTGTTATCTTTTGAACCTCCTCTTGTGAAAGATTTTAGTATAATCTGCATGTGAAATTAGGTTGATGAAGAAATTATGGTGAAGAAATACAGTCTATGTTGGGTCCACACATGTGCAACAAGCACTCCCTTGAGGCAAAGAGTAACTGCAAAAATGGTTGTGAGTATTGTAGTGTGTTTAGGATGCGGCCTAACTTTGTTATGAGAACCTTAACCATTTTTATTGTTGGCCTCTGGCACTGAAAAGATGTGGTTTCCTTGTTTTGCAGTGATACATATGCTGAGAAATGATGCTAATCAGGAGGTAGTTTTATACTACCAAATTTCATGGAAGTCTGTGCTTTCAGAAAGCAGCTGCTTGGGAATAAGACTGTTACTGCCTTTTAGTATCAGTTCTTTATTTCTTTCGGTCTCTAGAGTGTGGGATTATTTGCTATACCAAAGTGAAGTCCCCCCTCCATGACCTCTTTTCTCCCAGTTAGTAGTTTCTGTTTGTTTACATTAAACAATTGCTAAGGAAAATCTGGTGGTTGCATCAGGTGAGATTCTGTTGCCTAAGAGAATAGGTGTCTGCTGCTACTTCAGATGCCGCCTTAGGGTAAGTCAACTCACCTCTACTTGTCATTTCTGAAGGGCATGGGACTCCCATGAGTCCCATGTCTCCTCTGCTAGACCTGGCTGTGCTGTAACAATAGATGTTTATGGTGAGGGAACTGATCATTTCATATGTTCCTGCCAGAGTAACTATATATTGAGGGAGCTGCAAGCTAATTCTACATTGAGATTACATGGTATTATTTTTTTACAAAGTGTAATAAATGGCTATAGCTGATCTAGAGTACGTGTAGTTTCTGATGGAGAAACTGTTAGTCAAAAAATGTACCCAGTAAAAATGCTGTGTCTGCTGTTGACTTCATGCATTCAAAATATACAATCGGAACATAATTGTTTAAAACATACATAAAATATTTCAGTGTGCCCATTTCTACATTTAGTCAGGAGTTACCTCTTTTAGAATATTTTCCCTGTCTTATATCTTAAAATAAAAGAAAAATAGAGAAGAAAAGAAAATTTTAAGTGTGGTGCTTGCAAATCATTTTTGTCTTTTATGATTCCAGTTCTGATACCAGCAGCTTAATTTTGCTCATACAAGTGATTCTTCTAAATTAGACTAAGCGTGCATGTATGTAGGATGAGCGTTTTACTTTAAAATAAGAATTTAAAGAAACTGTTAATATTTGACTTAGACATAGATTGTCTTACTGAAAAATTAGAAGGTGCTATGTACTGGAAAATTACTATTTGTGTTTTGTAGTCTGAATATATTCGTGTACCAGGTTTACCTCAGGAAAGAGACTCTTAAATGCCTCTCGGGATTGTTTCTGGAAAGAAAACATTGTCTTTAGAGATGTTTGCTAAAGTCCCTTAATGAAAAGCAGCCCATTTGTTTTCTTTGCTTCAGGGTATATGCTGAGAGTAGTATAATTGTTCTATTGCAGATGTATTTCCTAACTGCAAGTTTTATGCTTGATGAAAGATGATTATTAATGTGCTAACAACTCTATGTATCGTGATGTAAAAGTATCCGTTGCTGTATCCATTGCTGTAATATTAAAGATGATGGACTGCTGTTTTGGTAAAGCCTGTAAGGTTTCATTGTTTTGAAACTACCATATATCAAATGAAGTGAAATTTATTTCAGGGGCTACTTTACATGAATGATACCTCTTTCTGATTTCTGTTTCTGTTTATTTGCCTTAGTTACTTAATAAATATTTAGTTGCATTTTTTACATTTTAATGCTATAATACCAAACTTCCTGAAGAGTTTGTATGAGCCTGGAAATAACAATAGCCCTGGTAAGGCAGTTAAAAGGTGTAAATCTCCGTGCGTCCATGTATTTCTGTGCAAAGTGGAGCACTGCTGCCTGTGCTTCTTACATGGTTTGGGGACCTCTGTCCATACAGGTACTACACCACTGTTGCCTTCTGCTGATCTCTGCTGTAGTCTGGTATTCTTTCTTGGTTTTGTTTGTTGCACTGTGACTTTACTTGTAGGCAAGATCGCCTATAATTTTATACCTCTGTGGGGTTTTTTGGGTTGGATTTTTTGGGTTTGGGGAAGTTTTTTTTTGATGAATCTCCATGAGGAAATTCTGAGCCTACCTGCTTTTCCTCTTCCCTTTCAGCTCTCCCCGCAAATGGAACATATCCAAGTTTTTGTCTCCTCAGTGCAGTTGCACTTCTCCATATGTGTTGTGACATCCTGGGATGTATCCCTGGCCCCTGGAGCTGCCCTTAGCTGTGTTCTTTCATTCTTTCTCAGTCAAGAGGAAGCGCATAAGTTGTCCAAGACACTTGGGGGGAACTGTGGGCAAGCTGAGCGCATTTCCAACGTGCTGGTGATTTAACTGTAAAGGACAGGTTTTGTATGCAGTCTAGATGATCTTGGCTTGACTTGAAAGCAGCCCAGATGTAGGTGAAGGAATTTTGTAAGTGAGTAGCTGTCGGGCTAGGAACAGTGCCTGAGCTGGAACTAGAGTTAACTCTGCAGCAGAGGAACCCCTTGTCGGCTTGTGTATTTAGTCTGAGTACTGGGAGCAAACAAAATACGCTGCAACTTGTGGTTGTAGAGCCAGACAAGCCAGGCAGAGTGAATGACTGCGAACTTGCTCTATTAGTGGATACAGTCTTACTCTGATTTTTATAGTAAAAGAGAAACGCTGAAGCTAGGAAGGAAGCTTTCTAAACGCAAGAGAAATCCTATCTTCAGTCACATACTGAACAAAGTCCATGTGAGTCCACACGAGCAACCAGCTGAGTGCTGTGAAGTTACACATTTGTCTGCTCTGAGCCAACAAAGTCCGGGATGCTTCATACACCCAACTGAAGTGTGCTTGCTTTTGTCTGAACTCAGTCTGTATCTTCATAGCCTTTTAATCGCTATGCTTTCTAGATGGTGGGACTTCTTCCCATCTTCTGATGTAACCTGAAACAATAAACAGAATGTGAGTTTCATTTCTACACATGCTGACAGTAGCTATCACATTACCATGGGTTCTTATTTAGAAAACACTTTACAATTGCTTTTTGACATTCAGTTTTATTTCATACTCATTTTGTAGATTTGTTTTTTTTAATCTTTTTAAAAAGATCTCTCTTTGTAGTGTACATCGGGATGTGGAGTAGAGAGAGGCAGGAGAGAAGAAAATAATTTTCTTATTTGCTATCAGAATTGGAGGGAATATTGTCTAAATTAAATTGCTAAATTGAATTATTGCATTAAAATACAGATGGTGATTTTTAACAATTTTTATCATAATCTCTGAAGCTATATTTCAGAGCTATATTTATTTTTCTAATAGAGGAAATAGCAACTGCCATTATTATCATGCTATTTCCTTCCCGAGGTACTTGTGAACTCCGTTTCTATATGCTGTTTCCGTGATTTGATCACAGTCCTTTAAATATGGATTTCCTGAAACACTCATGAAGGAAGCATCATAAAATGTAGTTCCTTAAAGAAGAATGCTAATTTCTTTGTATTTTTCGTGATGAAGATGCAAAAGGTTTTACTTTGGATAACTTTATTTGACTTGTATACTCAGGTGTATTGCGTAGTAAATAGTAAAATAGTTCTGTTTGTTGTTCAAAACCATTACATCCTTTTTGGGGCAAGCTCCGTGCTGCTATAGTTAGTGGCAGGCAGAACACCACAGCTATTGCACCATCGCCTTCTGATTACGGTAGACTGTGTGCCCTACTATGAAGGTATCCAAAACGATTCAAGTGCCCAAAGCACTACAGTACCCATAATGCAAAGCTCTGCTGTCCTTCTCTGCACCACACTTGTATAAAATGTATAGTGCATATTCTTATGTTTTTGAATAATAATCCGGGGCCTCTTGGAGTCAATAGAATAATTCCCATCGATTTTAATAGTATAAGAAGTGCAATCTAATCCATACCTGGTACAAATGCAGTTAAAGGGTAACATATTAATTCATTGGTGATCTAGCTGAGGTGGCTAGTGTCCATTACTCAGAATACAAGTACACTTTGAAGCGGTTAGCACTTTTACAGTTTCCAAAAAAAGTGGCAACCACAGAATAAGGTGAATTTCTTTAATGCCTCTTATCTTTTGATTTATGTCTGCAGTGCTCTAGGTGCTTATGAGAAATTAAGTTGTGGTATTAGAACAACTAACTTACGTGAGGAAAAAAATGTGCATCTGCAGTATATGGCAGGTCCATTAGTTTGGTTTCTAAAACACTGAAGTGTACATTTCCTCATACAGGCAAGTTCTGACCCAAGCAGAAACTGGAATGCCCCTGCTGGGGACTCATCTGTCCCAGATAACGGGGCAGTGCAAACAAGACCTGCGACATGCCTGGGAATTCTTTTCTTGTAACAGATGGGCTGGGGACTCTAACTTTTATTCAACAGATGAGATGGATTTAGCAGCCACATTTTTTCTTTGTTTTACTATTCTGTTGAAACATACTACCATTTTGTTAAAACTCCAGATGCAAAGCCACTACTTTTTTGTGTTCGTTATGTTTTGGACAAAAGGTGGTGTATTTGTTTTAGCCTCGGCTTTTTGGAGGATTGGGAAGGGGAGAAGGTGGGTGAGATGCGCTACTATGAATATCAGTGGGACATGAATAAACTTAATTACAAGTGACCAGGACTAGTCACATGAAACGTGGGGATTTTTTTCAGAAACTGAGTTGGACTTTGGGAAGAGGAACATGTTTTCACCGTCACAGCAAAACCGTTCCATAGAGCCAAATATTCACATTGCTAACATCTGTGATTATTAAATTACTATCTTCAGTTATTTAATTTTTCATACAGAAATCCTAATTAATGCATAACAGGGACAACCAGTAGTGTATTTACCACTTCTGTAATCACAAAGAGTCAGTCTATAATGCTTTATGTGTTGGCTTGATCACATGTCCAGATTTTGGTTATAAAAATGCTGACCATGAAACTGTACATTATTATCTTATAGCTTTCAAGTGGCAAAGGGACAGTAGGGTTTCATAATACCAGACCTGGCCTCTATCTAACTAATCATCCAAGATTTTAAGCCTCGTTTTCAGCTTCAGGATACAAGTAGTACCTTCCCGGTACACTTTTGTGTGAATAGTTCTGTCAGGGAAAAAAAAAAAAAGAGAATAAAGAAGTAAAGAAGCAGTATATATGGAACAAACAGATGTAAAGAATTAATTTTTCTCATCTTCACAAAAGACAAAAAGGAGGAAAATAAAAAAAGGTAAACCCTCCAAATGGCAAAGCAGGAGGCTTTTAGTGCCTGCTTTGCACATAGTATAGATTGTTTTACTTAGAAATATCGGTAACAGAACATGAGTTTGGAAGTAGCCAAGGGTCACCTTCTTATATAAAGTGTGTTCATATGGCTCAATTTGATTGAGTATCTTCTAACATTTTTTATTTTGCTTGTTTGAGTCAGATATAGTTTTGATACAGCTCAAAATCATTCCTGCTTAATTCATGTAGGTTCTGTAATCTGGTTTGGCCTTAAATGACACACTTCTGCTTCCCTGATTCTATTTTGTTTTCTTCTCTTCTTTTATATTATGGTTACGATCTAGAGCTTACAAGATCCTGTCAATAAATTAACAGAAAAAGCAGAAAAGGAGGACCTGCAGATTGAGAGCACCAAATCCGTACAAGATCAGCAGAGTCAGTAAGTCACATGGCCTATACATTAAAATAATAAGTATTTTTGTCTATAATCTGCTTTCTGCTTGCTAAAGTCACCAGACATTTTAAAATGGAAATACAGACACAGCTAGTCTGATCACACTAGCTAATAGTAAGCTTAATACAAGAATTCCTGAAATGTTGTGATTAATAAACTTTACTGTGAAATTAAGAGCTTTAAAAATACCCATAAAATCTTTATATGTTTTTCATCTTTCCTAGCCTTCTCTTTATTTTTCAGCCTTTATTTAATTTTTTCTTTAGTAAAAGAAATGGTAAACTACTACACATGGGGGAAGATGTATGAGCATTGTATTTCTCCCTTCAGCAGCATCTCCTTTCACCTGGGAATAGGATATGGATTCCTGATTGCTTTGAGCAGCGATTAGTTTTTGTAATGTATACAGCATCGGTTAGTAATCCAATGAAGCAGTAGGTACTTAGTAAAAAGTACATCTAAGTGAGCTGGTGCTATCAAGGTTTGAGTTACCTGTGGCTCTGAGGTGAGAGAGACTTATGAATGGGCTGCTATGGGGAGAGGAGAACAGGAGAACGAGATGTGATCCCTCACTAACGGGACCATCAGGATTCAGTTGCGAGGAGATGCAACATTGATATAATCCTGCTGCCACCTGTTGTTTTGACTATCCCTAGTTAAATGAAGCACCCAGCAAAGGATCAGTTGTCAAAAAGCAGAGAACAGCTTGACTGGTTATTAGTGGATTTTGCTCAGCTATTTATAATAATGGATTTTTAAAGAGTTCGGTTTTCCAGTCCTTTTACTTGTTTAGATTCAGAACCACTGACCAAAACCAGTTTATAAATCGGGCAGATTTGGTGCTAAGCAGATTAGAAAGGAGTCGGCCAAGTACCATTTGGCAGGTGGTTGTCTCCACAGCAGTTCCTTGAATCTGCTGCATCTCATGTGACGACAATAAAGAATTTCGTAAACAGTTGTTTTCCTCAATGCTGAATATAGATTCTAGAATAAATGCATGATTTATGCAAGATGTATGCATTGGCACCTACAAGCGAATGCATCAGGTGCATTGTCATGTTTGTACTTGGTTTTATTTATGGATTATCTTTTTCCTTGTCTGTCATAAAGCTGAGCAGAAAAAAATATGTCACCATTTTCTGTCTAAAAACAAACCATAAACAAACATCTAAGATTCTAGAAGAATTACACAAAGCAAAGTTTTTAAAATCCTCATGAACTTTCCATTCACCGTAAACATTTGTTATACTAGAATTTGGCCTGAATCTAATTTTCCTCTGCTCCCCAAAAGCTTATTCTCAAAAGCAGAGGAGGTGGCTCCTCCTGTCCTATCACTAGAGGATAGGAGGGATGTGCCGACACAGTCCTCTTCACCATCACATCAGCCTTGTGGCTGCTTAATTCCCTACTGGTTGAATGGCTTTACACGAAATAATAGCGGTTAGAAAATAATATTCTTCGCTGAAGAGATTACCTTTGTCTAAGAATTGCATGTAAATCGCAGCTTTTTTTCTGTCAAGAGCTTTTTCGTCAGCACTGTTGATTTGTTTTTTTAGAAATCTGCTGATGTGGGACAAAACTCACCTGATTGTTGATTTTTAATTAGTTGATGTTAAAAAGAGAAGTGCAAAGCAGGTTTGGTTTGGGGTTTTTTTGGAACATTTGTACTTCCTTCTTGATAGTTATGAAAGAGCAAATCTAGAAAAGCAGAATACACTGTACTTTTCAGTACAGAGATTTAGTTAGATTAAAAATGGAAGGGTACTAGGTTTTGATAGTTGGTCTTCAATCTAGTTTTGGTTTTCAGTAGACTTCTGCCAATGAAACAATAAAAGTTAACAACAGACCAGCATATACAGGAAATGCAAAAGTCCGTCTGAATTACTGTTTATTTGTTATTGATATGATTCTGTAATGATGTGACCAAAAAGAGAAAAATTTATTATTATTCTATGCCCTTAGAATTATTTTCTCAATTTTTCTCTTATTCTTTCAAATTAAGGTTGATTTCATTAGATGAGGAGAGCCATACCAAGGAATCAAACTACTCAGGTATTTTATTTCATGTGATCATAAATTCATAACTGCTGTAATACATTTTTTTTTCAATTTTTTTTATTTCATATATGTTCAACTTCACCTGGCAAATGCCTACAAATGCATAAAACTTAAGGCCAGGGAGATCTGTTAGACCTAATCTCTTATATATTATATATAATTATATATGATATATATTGCATTTCATTCAGTTACTCTCAGATATGTCAAATAGGTTGTCTTCCAAAGCGTAATTCTTACATTGGGCATGTCCTCAAGGAAAGGATCTACAGATTAGTAGGCATCAAGACAAGGAAAGTACTCCACTTAGCTTGCTAGTTTATTCCAGTGATTAAACATGTACTTTGTTAAAAACTTGATTAATTCAGTGGAACTTCTGCCTGAAAGCTAGGCAAGGTCATACTCAGCTGGTGCCAATGACCTGCCAGGTGGTTATTACCCGGTGACACAGCCAGGCTCTAATTGTAGGTGCGCAGTGAAAGAATGGGAGGCAAGGGACACAAGTGACGGGAAGGGAAATTCTGATTACATACTAGGAAAGAAAAGTGTTCATGGTGAGGGTGGCGAAGTGCTGAAAAAAGTGCCCG
Source organism: Ibidorhyncha struthersii (assembly GCA_013398815.1). Taxonomy (NCBI): domain Eukaryota; kingdom Metazoa; phylum Chordata; class Aves; order Charadriiformes; family Charadriidae; genus Ibidorhyncha; species Ibidorhyncha struthersii. The sequence continues at coordinate 83,347 of VZSZ01008628.1, read as the reverse complement.
GAGGGGCTGTGGAATCTTCATCCTTGGAGATCTTCAAGACTTGACTGGACACATCCCTGGGAAACCTAATCTAACTTCATAGCTGGCTCTACTCTGACAAAGGGCTTGGACAAAATAACCCCCAGAGGTCCTTCTTCTACTAAATCTATGGAGAATCCCTTTAATATGTAATCTTTAGTCCTCCATGAAGGTACTTTAAAAGATACTACATTAAAATCAAGACATTTCTCACATCTTCATCTCAACAGACTAACCATATTGATGTCTTGAAGACATCTTCTGTAGTCCTTTATTTTTTAAGTTGTTCTTTCCATTCCATTTTCCAACATCCTTTTTAAAATGTGAATATGTAACTGTACAAGACATTTCTGATGTTGGTCTCACCCGTCGTGTTTCTAGAAGATAAAATCACATTTCTGTTTCTATATTCAATAAGGATATCTCATTGTGCTGTGACATCAAGTTAGAAGCTCATATTTGAATTTGTTCTTTATCAAGACTCAGTTCCTTTTGGTCACAGCTTTTCAGGACTCATTCTTCCTTTCTGCAGCATAGCTTATATTCTTTATTCCTAGGGATATAACTTACGATTTAGTGGTATTAAATTCTCCCAGCTCTGACTACAGAAACTGAATGACTGGCCTGAATGACCACCTCTAATAGTCTGTTAGTTGTTTGCACATTTTTTTTTGAGATTGATTTTGTGTTTACTTCCAGATGACTGCTAAAACCATTGAATAGCAATGGATATAACACTAAACCTTGCAGATCTAAACTAGAAACACTTCTACTTTGCAATTATTTCTCCTAACAATTGGTTTTTGACATCTGTTAGTTGTCAGGTTCCTAATCCATTCAATATGTTCATTATAGATATTACGCAGTGCTAACTTTTTAGCTGGAAGGCTATACAGTGCAAAGTCAAGTTGTTTCTAAACAAGTATCTTTACCAAAGAAAGCTCGTAGTTTTATCAAAGAATGAAATTAGTTGTTTGGGTTTTTTTTAACTAGGTCTGCTTTCCATGAAAACACCTTTTATTATAGGAGCCTTTATTATACTCGTATGCTTTTGCTGAATCCTGTACTGAATGGGATTCAGTTAATGTTTTGCCTAGGACTGATGCTGAGCTACCGGCCCATAGTTGCCTACAATTATTTGAGTCACCCTGTTAATTATTGTTGTTTGGGTGTTTTTTTGTAATAATGACACAATATTACGACTTTTCCAGTGTTTTGAAGTTTCACCCATTTTGCAATTAATTAGATCAGCTAGCTCTTTGATGAGATACTTTAATATTCTTGGATAAAAAATCTCTTTGACAAGATATTTTAATATTCTTGGATACAAAATCTGACTTGTATTTTCTTAGCAGATGTGTTCTGGAATCTCAGTTACTTATGGGCTGTAAAATATTTCACCATCGTCCATAATATAAATACCTCGTTCTGTCTCTTTCTCCATCGCCCCTAAAAAGGAACTGAAGTATTTTGGAATAACTCTGCCTGGTCTGCTAAATTTTTCCATTTCCATACACTAGTGGGTCTGTGCCATTGCAAAGATTTTTTTTTTTTTTGCCTTAAAGTACTCTGTACAGACTAAAGTAATACAGGTGTAGCACTACTAGTGATGGAGCTGTGTTGCTTCTAGCTTTCCTCATCAACTGCTTCTACTTCGTAACTTCCAATTTTTTATCATTTGCTCTGTATTTTCCTTTAAAATACTATGGGCGTTTTTAAGATTGGCTCCATCATGTTTACCACTGAACTAAGGCAGGCTTTCAGCAACAGTTGTACTTTTTTCATTACAGAATTGTGGCCATACATATCCCACCTTTCGTGAACTTCTCTTTCTTATTTTTTTCCCCTTGCCAGTCTAGTGTTTTTCCCCCTCTTGCTTTGTGCATTGCCCTTGTATGGAAGCATCGTGTATATTCGTCCATGCATGTCTATGCCTCTCCTGTCTATATAGAGTTTAATCAGATGTGATCATGGGTCCTTAAATGACCAGCTGATTCTAGTGCTGGTGGCAGATTTCCATGCCATTGGGCTAGTCAAAGCCTTGTTAATATGATTAAAACATTAAGCAAGCTGTTCTGTTTCATTCAGTTCTGAACACACCTTGAAGTTTTGCCTGAAAGGGTTTGGCTGTCAATTTTTATTCCTCTATAGAGAATTTTTTGTCTCTTTTCCAGCCTCAAACTTGAGGCTTCCAGTGCATCTGCCTTCCAGTTCTGGCAGTACTTCATTCATCCTTAGAGCTACAGACTTAGTTGTGCAGGAGCTAGATTTCCTCAACAGTTAATGGGGAGAGGAAGGCGTGTTCAGCACGTCACTCATCCCTCCTGTTTTGCTACATGTCTTAAACGCAATTAGTCACCTGAGGAAGGTGTCTTTCTCTTCACTGATGGATGGAATCTAGATGATTGTTTTGACTCCATGTCTCACTGAAGAAACTTGCTCAGAACTTAACGTAGATATAGTTGGGGCACAGTGGTGTTTTTTCACCTCTGATAGTCTATAACCCTCAGCTATACAATTTCCCTTCTATTGGTCCTAGCCCATTTATTTCCCTGCAGGAAAGGAGGTGGTGTTATTTTTATCCTGACTTGGAGTGCTTTGGGGGAAGATTCATTTTCCCCCGCCCCAGAGTTGGTGCCATGAGGAAGAACATATTGTCAAGGAAGGTGATTTAGGGAGTGATGAGATCCTTTTAGGAGTGATAAGGGCACTTTTGTGCTCTCTCCTGGCCTGCATAAATACAAGCTTCTGAAAGAATTGTCTCTGCTTCTGGAGGACAGCAGAGACCTGCCTTATTCTTGCAGTTGCCACAGTTGGGTGCACGCAGCCTGGAGATGGGCTAGTGTGGCAGGCGGTGATTCAAATGAAGATCCCCCCCAGGTTATTATTCAAAAATTTGCCTCACTTCTTAGAAATGGGTTTTATATCTTGGGTCTTTCATCCATTGTGGCCAGGTTCATTTTAAACGTGCATGCCAACAACCATTGCATGTTGATTGTACGGTGACATTGTTTCTAAGCATGCTCTTGTGCCAAGGGCGATTTGACATGTTTATGGATCTTGATTACAGCTGCCAATGGCAAGGATGTCATATCCACGTTACAAGGAAATTGTAACCACAAGCAGAACTCAGGTGAAGAGACTTAAGAAAACTACCTTTAGCTGTGTACATACTGATTGTCGGTGTACTGCAGATCTTCCTTTGTTGCTTTTCTTTTTTCTTTTTTTCTTTTTTCCTTTTTTTTTTTTTTGCTTGTAGGTGCCATAGATGACTTATTAGACCTGCAACCTGAAGAAAACGGTATGAAACATTTGTGCATGTCTGTTTCATCTGCTTTTCAATTATAAGCAGGAAGTATAATGTTTATCTTAGATGTTAATTGTTTTCATAATCTGAAAAGTTGATGTATTTCTGAATTAAATTATTCAGCTGCAGTATTTAAACGGTGTTAAAGGAAACTCAACTTCATAAACATGCAGAGGCACTATTCCTAATGTTATAATATGAATTAAACCTTACTGGGGATAAACCGCATTGTAACAGGTGATTCAAGGTTAGGTATACAAGACTATATTGCATTTGCCCCACTGAAGGAGGTTCCAGTGTAAACCTTACCCCTCCTTTAACATTTCACACACTTTTCTTCTTGGTTCTTTAGTTGTTGTATCACAACCCTTGGCAATATGCTAGTAACCACAAGATTTTATATCAGAAATTCACGTATCAGAAACAAATTATTTAGTCCTCTAAAAAAAAAAACAAAAAAAATGTGACTTCTTTCAAGACTGATAGTTAATTATATCTGCTGTGCTGTTCTCATATGCACATGAGAAAACAATCTTTCATTCCAGGCTCTACTGCTATCCTTATGCTTTTGTTAGATCAGTGGCAGCTCAAGGGGATGTGTGGTTTTTTTCTAAAGGGTACTGTTTTACTATGTAACATATGAAAGATTGGGCCAAAAGTTTTACAATTTTTCGTATGCATTAAGAATCTTGCATATAGTTTCTCGTTTGCTCTTCGCTCATTTATGAACAATGAGTAAAAAAACCCTCAACAACAAGAACAACTGTGACAACTCAAAAAGCAAGTAGTAAATCAGCAAAGAAAAAAATCCCTTTGTGCGGTTTACTCAGTCAGAATGAGAGTGTTATTTGGGGTATTTAAGGCACTGCCTTCGTGGTGGGTGAGGAAGAGAGCATTTGCAAACGCCTCGACTTTGGATTTGTCGCAGGCACTCTCTTGCACTGTGGGGAAATTACCCATGTGGGGAATCGCCCACAAAGGCAGAAACAGGGAAAGTTCCTCAGCTGCCTGTGCAGAAGCAGCCCTAATCTGTGGACAGATAAGACAGTGATGACTTCTTTTCTGCGTTTAATAAAGAAGGTCAGTGCATGTCTGGTAGTGGCCTTCTTTCGACTGGTTTTCTTCTTACCTAGTTCCATTCCTTGTTGGACGTTCTTAGTGGAAATACAGATAATCATTGTTGATCATATAAATTTAGTTATGTCAGTTAGAAGGCTATTTTTTTTTCCTTTACTCAAATAGTTGAATCCATACGAAAGCAGTTGTGGGGTGGCTTCATCAGATGAGAATGGTTATATTAATATTAAAATATTAGCCATTTACCCTCATTTTACACACTAGCTAGCTTTAGGATAAGGAATATTGTATTATTTTAAGTGCAGCAGTATGGTTAGAGGTACACTTTTGTGTGTGTTTCAGAAGGAAGTCTTTATCCTCTGTTTCCGATCATGTATCATTGTAAATATTTTTAGTTTCTCTTCACATTTAATTTTTTTAAATACTAGCAAAATAAGGCACGTTTGCAAAGGAATATGAGCATTGCTAGAGGCTTGTTCAAACAACTACTGAAAGAATATAGTGACATTGTTTTTTCAGTGTTTCATTCGGAGTTTTGGGGTTTTTCTCGTGGACACTTATAAGGTTAGGGGTAGCGTGTGCAGACAAAAGAAGGATGTTGACTGTGAAAATGGGCAGTGAAAACAGAAACAGGAAAAGAAGTAATAGAAGATTTACGGGTGAGGTGAGAAAGTCCATATCATTCTAGTAATCTAGCAGAGATACCACATGAGTAATATCTTGGTAAGCAAAACTGGTTTCAAGATAACCTTTATTGCAAACAAGAGTAGAACTTACAGCTGCTTACTTGGGGCAGCCTGAGCATAAGCACCACCCCATCCTCCCCTACCCCGGGTGCGTCGTCCCTGCAGGAAGATCAGAAAGACTGCTGAGACAAGAAATGTGTCATTCCTCTGATGTCTGGTGGTCATATGCCCTACAGCAAGACCTAACTGCTACTCAGATGTAAAGTTATGTGTTGTACTTTCTCGCCCAGTAAAAATGGGACTACTGCAGTGGGATACCCAGATGAAGCAGAGCTTTGCTCTGAGCTGTGTTGCTGCAAAGCCTTTGTTCCATTATAGTAAATGTCATTTGTGGTTAAGTACAGTGTTGGTGGTATGCCTTAGCAGATCTGTTACTAATGATGCTCTCTTTGCATCTCCCCCTATAAGCCTTCCAAGTTCTTGAAGGGGCCTCCTGAAAGCCACTTTGAGGTAGTGATGCCCCATAGAGACCAGAGGAGTTAAGTCCCTTTGAAATAGCAGGTGTCTTTCCCCTACGGAAGCATTTACCTCTCTGCCTCACCTGCTGAATAGCTAGAGACGCGGGGGAATTGTAGGTGCTTGGGCAACCTTAGCATCCTCTGCTGTTTATCTGAAGATAGGAAAGCAGCCTGAAAATTCATGAGAACAAATTGTTTTCTATGGTGTTTTAGTTATAGTCTAGTGGGAACATCAGGAGAATTGACTTGTTTGTGATGTTTCTATTTCTAATTTTTGGGCCCTGGCAGGGAGTACAGAGGTATATAAAAATGTGAATTAGAAAGGAGCTGAGTCTCAGAGCTGTCTTCAGTAATGAATAAAATCCTTATATAATATGTTGGTTTATTTGTTTCTTAGTACGGAGGTGTGTACGTTGACTCATCAGCCTATTTAAAACAGGTTTTGTGCTTTTTTTTTCTCCTCTGACTCAACTTCAGCCATTTCATTATAAATTATTACAGCTATTTAAAGGGAACTTGCCTGAGAAGGCCGCTGCATTTAAATAAAATGGCCTGTTGCAACCACTTTGCTACTATAAAGCTTTATCCCAACCCAGAAGGGTTAAAAACATTTTTGCAAGTTGTATGCAACTCGCAGAGCTCAGCTGATCTGTCTGAACTTTGGAAAACTGAAGTTGCTTCTGTGCCTTACCACAAGTTTGAAACAAACATAATTAAGATGAACTGATCTGGGTTTCAATAACGTAACATTATCAACATTGTTAACCACCATTTTTGTCCTCTGCATACTCCCACAGTGCAGCTCTAAATGTTTCCGAGTAAAATAACACTTGGGGTTCCTTGACAGTTCTTTCACTCTCCAGATATTTTGTAAGCTAGAGAAAAGGATTAGGGTCCTGGTTATAAGCTTCATGTATTTTATGTAGCTATTTAACATTTCTAAAATAGGAAAAATTGTTTTTAAGGAGTAATGGCTCAAGTGATCTAAGACCTTCTTCAATTGCAGTTCTGGTGCTGGAAAACTAGCAAGGGGAACCAGAAGGAAAGTGGCCCCAGTTATTTCTCAGCAGCCTAAGGGAGGCAAAAAAGAGCTACTACAGCATTGATCAGTGTAGAAGTGTCACTCTGTGTAGAGTAACCTGTTCTCATGGGGTAATTCAAGCATTGGTCAGAAGGTTATAAAGGTCATCTTAAGTTATGTTCTCACAAAATTCTAGAATAATCCCCAACTCTTATTTAGTTTCAATTTATACCAACCTCATTTTTTGTTGACAGTTTTATATGCTGCTTCAAAAAGCAACATAAAAGTAGTCTTCTCCAGTGTTTTAAATATTAGACTATGTAAACTATGTAAATTTTGGTGTGGCGTTTAATAGATTTTTAAGCATACTTGTAGTATTGTTTTTAATGAGAAATGAGTCTTATCAGCAGCGAGGTTATCTAAGATAAGCAATTAATTACTTGTTGCGTAAGCTACAAGTCCAGATGTCCAAGAGAATTGAGTCTAAAAGAGAAAACAACAAATATTCATACAAAAATATTCCATCTCGCTTAACATACAAAACCTAGATTGGGTGTTTTTAAAAGGTTCTTTCTTTTCTTTGTTTGTCTGACAAATGATTTATCTTGACTCTTGTTCTGAGACAGCTTCAAAGGATCAGTTTGTGAGGTCCTTGGAGTCAGAACCTGGTGATAAGGATGACATGGTATTACTGAATGAGATCCTCAATGCTTCCTCCTTGGATGAGGGGGAATTCAGCAAAGAGTGGACAGCTGTTTTTGGACAGGTTGCACTTGCTGATCTCACCATGAACTCTTCGGCTGAAGATGTGGAGAACGCTTCATCGTCTGTGGCACCAACACCATCAGGTTTCTTGCCCTCACAGCTGTTAGACCAAAACATGAATGACTTGCAGTCGTCTTTACATGGTGAGAGCTCGTCTTGTTCTGTTAGTATTTTGGTTTTAAATTTTAGGGTATGGCTTTCTGCTACGCAGAAGTGTGGTGACAGCTTATGTTGTGCCATAGAGGCAGAAACCCTGAAGTTAAAGCAGAGTGGTCTGGAGAAGAACATGAGTAGCATATTTGTTTTTCTAGCCCTGCTCATTCAGTTTTTGTGAATGAAGTACCCTAAAGTCTGAAGTTAAAACTACTGTCTTGAATGTTTTCATTGAGCTTCCTGAAATGTTCTGTAGGCCTTTGAGACATTTTTATTTGGTAACAGAAAATCTGTTTGAGTGGGTTTTACTGTTTAAATCACAACTTCTGTCTCTATTAAGGGGCCAAAGAATGAAAAATGATTACTGCATTTTGTCTGGGAACACTATTTTTAAATAACTTAGTGAAAATCGATTGTGTTCATTCATTTTCTTTTTTTTTTTTTAATCATCCCATACTGTTGTGCGTAGAGCTACAGGTAAGGTAGAATGCGTTGTCTCATCCTAGCAGCAATACAGGTGGATTCCTCTTGCAGGCAGGTTATCCACTGATGCAGGTAACAACTCTCTCTCTCCCCTTTCTTCTATGCAGTTCACTTTCTTGGGTTTTCCAAGCTGCTGCTGGCAGGGAGGAAAGGAAAGAGGGGAACTTGGGCAGAGCTTTCGTGCAGCTGCTTTGGCCTTGAGGAAGGCAGGCTGGTGATAACCAGCCAACAGCAGCTACCTTCGTCCTCCCCACAGTGCAGCTAGATTTCTCCTAGGGCTTTGCAAACTGGAGGGGGAGCTTGCCTTTTGGGGCTCTGTACCAAGTCATTTAAATCTCATTTGAGGAAGACTGATGTACGAAAGACTACCAGACTGATTCCATGCTGAAGACTACTTCTTGGAATCCATGAAGCTGGTACAATCATACATGATGTAAAATGCCCTGTGACATTTTGGCAAGAATAAGAAAGTAAAATTTACCTTATAATTAATACAGTTACCACCACCACCCCTAAAGCAAGATTCACTGACTTCAACATTCAGATGGAAACTGAGGGAGTGACATTTGCAATGATGCACAGTTTTAGATGTATTTTTATAGTGAGGTACATGCATATATGAGTATGATTGATAGCGTGAAGAGGGACTGGAAGAGTGTAGGATTTGACCTCATAAAATATAAGCTAAAAAAATCATAAGGTTTAGTCATTTCATTGTCAAATTAAACAGTTTGTGACCAATAGCAGACATGGTATCTATTGAAAGGGGAAGAAGGAACAATGAAAAATACCTTTCTTGATAGAAAGGCATGAACAAATTTTAAGCAAATTACTGAAAATAGCAGCAAAAATATTATGGGACTGATTTTTTTTTTCAGAGTTTTTACGTTTTTAAATGTAAACATGTTTTTGAAGGAAAAATATTTTTGAGGTGTAAATGACAAACAGGGCTGGCTATCCTTTCTGAGGTGGTTGTTATCCCTCTCATTTACACAAGGCACTGGCACTGGCTGTGCTGTTAGCACTTCATAATCAGAACTCAAGTATGTTGCATTCAAGGAACACCAGAAATGGAAAATCCATTCCAGTCAATGTGGTATCCCAAAATCTTTTTGAGTAAGAAAAAGAATAAACACGTATTGGAAGAATAAAATATGTTGGTGTTTTCAAAGGGGTGTCTCAGCTTTTGGCAGATTGCGGTAACTGATCTATCGGCATTTGAAAAGTCAGAGTCAATCAGCTGAATGATTGTATCTGATAAGCAGCATGTTCCCTGCTGACTCTAGTTGCCAAGTAAAATGCATTATTTAAATTAAATTTCATAGACTATTTTTCTTTTTAAGTTTTTTGTTTCTTATTTTTCAACAGAGAGTGAAATTCTGTCCATTTTATGTCTTGTGAAATCTCAATTTTAATCTTAAACTGCATTTCATTTCACAGCACTTTGTTCATGATTTGACATTGTCAATAAATTTGGAAACAGAGACTTAAAAAAAAAACCAACGAAATAGTAACTGCAGGATAAACAGATCTAAACATACAAGTTGAAAATGTTACAATATATGAATTAT